>JAPYZJ010000281.1:0-53895 GCA_030522765.1 Ophioninae sp. B BG-2022a
TTTTTATTGGCGGAATAATGCGATTATCTAACAAATTGCTCCGACATTGACAGATACAGAGCCCACATCAGTTCCACTTTTTGCCACCATGAGCGCTGCAATCGTTTATGATACCCCAATCTAGTACTTCGGACCCAGCCAATAACGGAAACTGGAGCCATTTAAAAACTTATTCCTCATATTAAAAACTCATATTCTCATATAATAGCTGGCGCCACGCGGAGGTGATGGATAGAATTAGGTAATTGGCGACGCGTGATTAAATAAATGAGATTAGAGTGTCTTGTCACTCACTTGTTTCAACCTCGGGTCGGTACATGCGCACTATCGCACTGTCGAATCGACCCAGCGCGCGGAATGTAAACAATCTTGGCACAAGATTTCGAAGATTGAGACGTTCGACATGCTACGACAATCGCTTCGTTTTCGCAAGATTCGCTATATTATAAAGTAAAACTTAACCTGCTACATTATACAGTTAACACGGCTTCGTCCGATCCTTGTTTAGCAAAATATCGTTCAATGTAGTGCAGAGTCTCGAAGCCTACTTCTACCATAATAAGAACAATTATCATCCATTCGAGACGCACATGATGCCGATCACTCAGATGCGTCGATAAGAGTTCCACCAATTCGACGCAGTGGTTTATCTTCTCGTTCATCACCTGCAAAAAAAAGAAGTATTAATTGATTACGGATAAGAGGGGGTATTATTGAATACATCGAAATACGAGTAAATTTGAAAGATCGAACAATCCATAACTGTTCCTTTTTTATGAAACCTAACTGATTTTATATTTAAGATAAAAGCTTATATCGAAACTGAGGTTTAAATCTATACTTCTGTTGCATCTGATGGCTTTTTTGTTTACCCTTGTCCGTTTAGCGATACTGAAGTACGCGCAGGTTTGCTGATAAAGATGCTCGAGGTCGTCCCTCTCCCAATAAAAATCCGGAGTATCCAGGAGATCCGAGCTGAGATTAATGAAATGTCTGAGAGCGAAGAGTTCACCCTGCTTTCGAAGCACCTCCTCTCGCGTCATATTTATTCGTCGGCCGGCTTTGAGATCCTCCGTAACGAATTCTATCGAGTCGATGTAATGATCCAACGAGGCTTCCCAAATTCCGAGCTTCACCGATTGCGCTATAGCGTTCGAGAATGTGTACTTTTCCAGGCTCGTATCATCGGGCGCCAGATATATATCACCGTCCTTCAGGTGACTGTTCTTCCTGCAAGTGCATTTGAGGCTTAGGGAAGGTCGCGAATTGAACGAGTGTGCGATCTCGAATGTTCCTCGAAAAAGCGTGCCAAAGAGAATCCATACGTTACCCATGTTCAGTGTAGGTATAAGACATTATTTCTCTCTCCGTTTGGATCATAGAGTTCGAGTAGCTAGACTCCTCAAATGATTTCAAGAATTCGATAATGTTGCCACTTTCCAGGTCTGGTATGTTCCACATGACGACCGTGCCCTCGCGAAAGAAGTATATCTCCCGAGGCTCGTGTCCAATCTCGTATTTCGGTACGGCGTGTATCACGTTGGGCAGAGCTGTAAATAAATATATAAACGATTAAAGTAATAAAATTAGCAGATAAAACATAGAGGCGGTCAGAATCACTGAAATAAAACACCGAAAACATTTTCGTTGCCGTGCTGGCGACTTCGTATAAATTTTATTGACTCATAGACTGCTCGAAAAATCGTGTAAAAATCTTTGGCAATATTGTACATTACGAACTAAAAGTGTGCGAAAAAAATCACTGTTCGTATAAAGACTTAAGTCTAATCGTATAAACAAACTTTCCGCAGTGATAGCTGAAGATAGTTAACTATGAAAATTTCATAATTCCTCGATGCTAAATACATCCCGCTGTATGTACATAGCGTATAAGAATATATGGCCACTGTCCATAGCGCCTCTGATCGTTGAAAATCTCAACTGCTCGTTTTCTCTCAACGATTGTTGAAAAAAAAAATTATACTTTCCAGGTGATATGGCACATAGGTCGCGCATATCTTCGATTTGCGACAAGTCTGAGAAACCATTGCCCAAGCTTTTCCAATTACCGTGTCACGTAATTAGTTGATCCGTAATTTTTTCGGCATGAAACCGGCATACAGGAGATACAGAACCCATAATGTGACATTGGGTGAACAAATCTTGTAAGTCATTCGGGCCTGCCGTTTCTTAAAAGCAAAAACTGACTGGGGAAAACTCCGTAGGATTATCTGGATCGAATACTTCAGATCTCGATAACGACGAAGCGGAATTTACGAAAAAAATTATTACGGAAGTGTATGACTCGCCCCAGTTTCGAGTTAGTCGATGAGAAAAGGGCTGTCGCAAACGCCGAAGCCTGACATCACTCCACCCTCGTTCGCTGACGCCAATTTGCTACGAGACATGTGACCAGCTTGTTTATTCAATATTATGTTGTCCGAGTCTCCTATAATGAGTCCAAAAATGCCTAGTTCGGTGGTGATTTGTTCCAATCGCGGTTCTTTCCACGGGCGTACGAGGTAATTCATTTGCACGGGTGGGCGAATTCGATCCATGAGAATGTAAGCGGTACGATCCCGTTGGTTCTTCGTTGATTCGAGGAAAACTTTAATGTCGTTGTCATAAAGATTGTTTCCTCCACCCTCGCGTTGAGGTTTCAAAACGAAGCGATGCGGTTCAGCGATCGCCATTTCCACTGCACGGTCTCCATGCTCGTTGAGTTCGAGAGAGTAAAGATCTGGAGACGAAAATTCCCCGAATATGATTATTGCAGAGAGAATTTTTGTTTAATGCCAAGAAAAATTATGCCTACTGGTGAAGATTCGCTGGACACGCGCGGCGGATTCTTCGTTCTTGAGAAAACGCGCGACCATTCCAGGCGTAGCGAGTACTTGTTGAATTTTTTTCGATCCAGCCAAATGGTATTGAATGGAAGGACATTTTATAGCGCGCGATCGTTCGATGAGCAGCCGAACATTCCAGTCCTTGTTACTGTCGTATTGGTCCGGTGAGTAGCCACATCTGAAGTATACCACTGCCACAGCTGTGCCGTCTACCAACAACTCTTTGTCCTGTCCCAGCTTAGCCTCGTCTGCTAATTGGGTGAATGTTCGTCTCACGATTTTCACATTGTTATTTTGTCGACGTATTTCAAACTCGAGAAATTTTTGATCGCATATATTGTACGTGATGTCCTCGATCAGAAAGAGAATCACTGATCTGAAAAGAATTCGGTATTTCTTGGATTATTCGTTTTACTTACGGCTAATGCAACGCACGTTTTATAATACAATAGCGAGTGATTTGATTTTTTTGCAACGTTGATGAACCCTGTAGATTATCATTCATTGGATTGTGGAAACTTTTATCACTATGAAAATCAATATCACCTCGGATCCCCGTAAATCTTCCATGCCTGGATCATACCGTCGCCCAGTTCTCTGAGAGCATTGTTCTCTGGTATATTATGCAATTTATGTTCCAAGCCGAGCTCGTGGAACACGTATTTGTGAAGGCGCGTAGCGGCAGGTCCGAGCCAACCGAAACCAGAAGCAATGGTGTTGATCTCCACTTGCTTCCAGCCGTAAGAAGATGTGGGTATCACCGTGCCGTCGTTCTCTTCCAGCATAATGTCAGATCTCAGAATAGCCAGAGATATCTTTTGGGTGAAACCCTCCTTGTAAACAGTCTCGTAAATGTTGAAGAGCTTAGCAGTAAATGGATCAACCTGAAGTGTGTCGTAAAGAGCCTTCTTCAAGAATTCGTAGTCGTGAGCAACCGCGTGCATCAGCTTGTTCAGAATCCACTGCATCTGGCAGCTATTCTCAAATGCGACGCGTGGAAAGGAAGATGGCAGTAGTGAGAACGGAGCAAAAGCAGCTTCCTCCTTGCTGAATCGTTCCTTTGGTCTGAAGAGCATTCCATTCATCAGTGACCAATCTTTTGCTTTTTCTACTATCTGTTGCAGCTCGTTTGTACCCAATGGTAAATCAACACATGCTTCCAATTTTGATTTGTCAGCTTTCTCCATCTTCCACGCCTCTTCCGATTATATCTGGAGAATTGGGAAACGGATAATTCGTCTGTTTTCTAAGGAGAGCTATCGAGTGGTAAAACGTTCGTTCTGATAGAAATTAATTTAAAAAACTGAAAATATTGGACCACGGTACTCTTGACCAGTGTCCTGACACAACGGAATACTGAATTTGACTAACCGATACCACAGTAGCTAGCACTTGTACGTGACGATAAAATTGGACCTTTACAGATCTGAAATTGTATATCTTTGCCAATCAGTGTGAATAAGACATGTTATGAGCCATGCACAAAGAAAATGATTGACTGTACATTTACAAAGAATTCATTACATGAGATCATCAACGCTCTAGGCATGAGGATTATCTGTCGGGAGATCTGACTTTATGACAGAAACGATCGGTGCAAGATTGAAGTTGCTTGCAACTCACTGATAAAACGACAAATCAGGCGGCGCCATCGTTACGCCTATATTACACTCCATACGACGACGTAGCATGTACAATCGGACTTACCTCATGAGGTTTCGGGTAGTCCACTAAAACGAATCTTGCAATTTTTATCACACATCGTTATTGAATTTCGCTCGGTAGATTGTTCAAAATTTATCGCCGCTAAAAAGCGACCGATGTTTATCGACTAGCTGGGCCATTTCGATTGAAGCGGGGGACAAGACCATCGCGTACTTTTCAAATAACAACGATCGAATTGATAAGATTCTTG
Organism: Ophioninae sp. B BG-2022a; assembly: GCA_030522765.1. Lineage (NCBI taxonomy): Eukaryota > Metazoa > Arthropoda > Insecta > Hymenoptera > Ichneumonidae > Ophioninae sp. B BG-2022a. The sequence continues at coordinate 4,762 of JAPYZJ010000281.1, forward strand.
AAGAAATTGCAGCCTGGATAAAGCGGCCATATTTGTTTCGAGCCCTTCGTCTAGTAGACCCCGCAATCGCGCGAGTGATGCGAATGTGGCGGATCAGAACGTTCGAAAACAAGGGCGAAACAAAAGGCGCTGATAGAACGATTGTTTTATTTTTGTTGATGAGGATACACGCTAAAGTAAGGGGTACGATGTAAAAAGGATGCAAAAAATCAACTTGGTTTAATTGACAGATCGAAACTTGATAGGTACCCGGTCCATGATGCGGGGTTGAGCGCGCATGATCAACGTAACCTCATAAATTTTCGAAACCGGCTTTCTTATAGCCGATCAAATTTTTAAGAAAAAATGGAGAATCAAGTTCTGCCGGAGCTCGCATTGTACATATAATCAATAGACGTAGAGCTGGGTGCTTTCACTTTACCTCGACAATGATTAGATTTTGAGAAATTTCGATTTTAAAATGTCAGTAGGGCTCACGGGTCGCGTAGCACAGCTTTCACTTTGTTAAAGACGCACATCGGCGTACACACATAACGTGTTTTTCTGCGTTTGTTTGAAGGAGAGACAGCTAAAAATTTTGAGACATGGCTTAACGATAAATCATATTCAATGTAAAATAAGATTGCTCAATTTTTTCTAAAAAACTAACGATCTATTGTAAAAACGAAATTGATAGTTTAACGATGTTGAATAGCGTTCATAAGGCAGGAGGAAAAATGCTTGGTAAATAGTCTTGAGTAGTTTCGCGACAGAATCTCAGCGTTTTTCAATCGTCGATTTGGGCTTTGATACTCACACTTGGAGGACGTGTTTATTTTCTTTGGTATATAAAGGTCCTGCTGGATGAGTCCTTCCATTAGGCTCTCCAGGTTGTAATCTTCGGCGGTCGCCAGAGCTTTTACGTTCCAGAACTATGAGACAAAGTACATAATTCTTTAAAGGACCGCATGAAAATTGGATAGACGCTAATGGACACGTCACGTACTCCCGGCTGCTGGGAATCTGCATTTTCCGATAAATGCTTCTTGTTCCTCAACGGTCTCTTCTTCATCTGCAACGTCGGCATTTTTTTATCGAGTTCGCGGATATTAGCTGATTGTTGGGTGAAATGACGATTCGTTGCATCGCTGACCAGAACACCAGGGCGAATATCGAACAATTGTTTTTTACCCTGTACACTTTTTCGGCACACGAAGATCGCGATGTTTCGAACGAAAACACATTTGCCGATAATACTCGGCGACCGGCCGACGAAACGATTGAAACTAGAGAAAATCATTTTTCGCTTTATCTTTCACCCACGAGTGGTAAAACAATCGAGATTGCGTCAGATTTTCTAGGTTATGAGAACTCTGTGGATCGCGCGCCGGCGAACAAAGTCCAGATTATTTTATCACTGATCTATGGAAACACGATGAAATCGAAATCATGGCTCACGTTGGAAAATGCGGGATAACTTGGATGAAATCACAGGACTGCGGTACAAATATGAAATACGGAATTTACGGTTTACAGGTTAATCGCTCAGACGGGACATGCCCCTTTCCGGGCCACACTTGACTGGCGGTCGCATGTCTCTGCACCGCCACGTGGTTCGCAGAAGCGTCGCCAGTTTACAGACGCAACATTTGACATTTGGAGAAACAATCTATTTTCATTACAATAACCGCAATGTCGGGTGCCGCAGGTGAGTTATCGGTGCAACGAGTACGATTCATAGAAATAAAACAACCAAATATTCGCGAAATGTATTATCTAAGTTAATAAATAATCATACCGAACGTCTTCGCAGACTTTACGAGGTTAGGTTTGATTCTTTGACAATCATAATTGTCCTCATAATTCAGTTCGTTGACATAATCATACACTTTCTTCATTCATAAAAACTCGATTTATATCGATCTTCTCACTTATCAGATTTTACTCAAAAACAGAAATCTGATAGGCTTAGAATGCGAGCTAATTTTAAATACGATGTTTGCTCGTTACACTGTACAGAAAACATTTGTTTGCCTCTACCGAACGCCATCACAAAGACGGTAACGACTTACGAGGCCCGAGAGCAGTTCATTGTAAAGTTTCTCGAGGAGAGTTTGCCGGCTACGGACAGTAAGAATGTATTGGAGGAGTTGAAAAGGGTAAGCGTATCGAAGGCTGCCATATATTTCTATCACTTTCCATTCCTTACCCCGCAGAGCCTTTTGGATTTGCGCTTCTTGATCCAGTCCTTTCCTATCACCGTGACAAAGTACACGCGTGTGGCCATTGATCCAGATATCAGCCACAAGGAAGTTTGCCGAACTTTGAGCGTTGCTAGAGGCAAAGTCCGATCATTAATGTCGCCGATGTTTTACCAATTGCTTTTTCTTTCAGTCATTCATTCTGGACAAACACAAGTCATCGAAAAAGAAGTCGAAACACGGTAAACCAAAGAGCAAACAGTTTTCGGGACGACAGCTGTTGCGGCACAGAACCCTTGGCAAGAATCATGGACTCGCATATATGGAACTTTTGCCGCTCAACCATATGTGGCTTGGATACTTGAAGCATAATTTATCCATTGGTGATTTCTCCAATCTACCGGAAAGTCCTGTCGATCCCAACTGGGAGAGCGTCAATCAACGTTTAATGAAGGCTGACTATCACGGTGCTATAATCTCAGTCGTACGGTCGAAGAATACAAATTCAGTCGGCGCTACGGGGATAATACTTCAAGAGACCAAACATTGCTTCATTATTCTCACGCCTAAAAATGACGTCAAGAGTAAATATCCATTCTTTTGTTTACGCGTGTAACCCAAAACTGAGATCTTACTCAATCGGCTATTTGAAAATAATTCATAAACATGCCATTTCATAGATACGGGAAATTGGAATGAAAAACATGTTAAAAGGCTTGAAATTTGCATCTGAGTGCAATGAACATTTTTTTTTCTACTTCATAGTTTTATTATCATTTAAAAATAGGAGAATTATTGATATTATCCATAAGGTTATTCGGAAACGTAACAAAACGCGAATGAAATTTTCGATTATGGAATATCGCCCTTTCAATGATTCTTATATATGAAGCACAAAGAACTCACGATTATATCGTCCCGACTACAGAGAATGTGTAACCAACTATTTTTCAGCGATACCAAAGGATTCCTCAGTCTTCAAATTCCATTTGCCTGGAGCCTATCTCGAGGTCTACGGCAAAGAGATCGCCATCAAGCCGGCCGAACGTTGTGTGAAAAAATTCAAGGCGAACCATCTCGGTACCCTTTGAATTTTGGATGTTTAAAAAAAATCTCTGCTTAATGATGACAGGGAAATGTAAAACGTGTAATCGACCCCAAGGGTGGATCGATCCTTGGTGGCCTGATCGTTAACGTTCAGTAATCGGAGACACCAAGGACCGAATTTCCGGTTTTCCTGCGCCCTCCGGAAAATGCGATACAATAGTCCCTGAAGAAACTATTTTTTGCCCAGAACGATTCTCGTAACTTTGAAATAATCAAGTCACAGTTGTAGGAAAGTAACCCTGATGGGTTCGTGAAAACGGAGAATAAATACGACACTATAATTCCGTTGAACAGGCTTTCATTTATTTTCAACTACGAACAGCACTTTTCAGCACATCCGTTACAATTTTACAGCGCAAAACGAGAAAACCGCGACAGTGTGTGTAATTCACAAACCATTCACCTCAATCAGTCGACTACTATACGTATGATTTTTTTTTTAACTTTTCAAAATTTATCTCTTTTCCATATTATTTGCATCCTTTTATTTATATTATTATTATTATTATTATTATTTCATTCCATTCGTTAATGCGACTCTCGCACTGTATGTATATTATGTATATGAGTGTGTGTGTGTACATAATGTATATATATAGTTATTTTTATATCATATATATATACGTCTGTGTGCATATATCTACATACGTACACATATATATGTAACTGAGCACACACACGCAGTGCTAACATATTACATTAATTATCAATATGTAATAATATATATATATATAATTTTTATGTATAATTATCAATCAATCATTCTTGTTTAACTCAGTGTTTTTCCTTCATCTTCCGATATTCCGATAATAATAATAATAATAATAATAATCGCAATAATAAATCATAATATCCCAAAATCATGTCGATATATCAATGCAGTAACAACGTACGTTTTTTTTTCATAACATTACGTACGGCTCAAAAGTTAAATTATTATGAAACCGAGTTATTTCGTTTTCTTCTTGTTTTTAGTTTTTTCGGTTCGTTTACACATATCGGTACGAGGTCGTCGATCAATGGGCGGGCAGAACATTTGGCGGGGGCGATTCGAGGCGATATTACAGTACGTTGAGTGGCGAGCAGCGTCGTATTTTTTTGGTTTTTTTTTTCTTGGGAATGTCTTGATTTTTTTCGTTTCGCGCACGTGTCTTTCGTCGATTCGACACACTCGTGTACCTAACATCGATAGCTACCACGTGCTCTACTCGCTACTTGGGAATTTTCGATTCACTCCGAATACATCATTTGATAACGCGATTATTTCAGCTTCTTCTTTTTTTTTTAATTCATTCATCAAAATAATTCACTCGATATTTCATGATCGGTCCGATGATTTATTCTTTTTTTGTTTGTTTTTTCTTTTCATTGTTTACTTGTTTTCTTCGATACACCGATCGATTCTTCAGCCCTCCTGACACTGAGAGTATCAGCATCATATACGCGCAACACATTCACACACACACACACACACACATACACACACTACGCTAAAGGCATTATAAAAACGGTAACATTAAAAAAAAGGGCAAAAAAGAAATGAGAAAAACACTCTCGACGATTTCGTGTTGATCGAGAAAAAAAGAAGAATTGTTTTCTTCCAACGACACGCGAGCTGTATATAAAATATATCGGTGAATGAAAAGAGAAAACACGTGCAATATTATACTCAAAAGTGAAAAAAAAAAACGAAACGGAGCATTTGCAACGAATTAAAAGTATAGAATCAACGTACCCGAAGAAACAATAAGCTCCGTATACACTTGTCGGGAACGACGAAGAAAAAAAGGATTTATCAATTTATCACAATAATTTCCAACGAGGATCTTCGAGTCTCAAAGCAAACGCGAAGAAATGATTATCAGTAGAGTTCGCCCCCATCCGTGCGATCTTACAGAGACGGAGAATAGTTTTTGGAAGAGTAAGTCGATGGTACACGACACAAACGCACACGCACACGTACTCCTTAAGGGAGAAAAACAATGAATCTGTTGGACGTGGTCCGGACGTAAACAAATGGTTCGTCATGGATCCTTGAAAGGAACAAGCGCATATATGTTGGATTGTGAAAGTCGATGCCTGAGACTCTACAAAAATCATTTTCAATGATAATGGAAGTTGGACAAAAAAAAGTCTTATCAACTCTTATTGTTACAAGTAATTTGGTACAAACGAAAACTGCAAAATTAGAGTTACCTGAAGTGTTCGTACATTTAAAAATCTTCATCAAAGTCAGCCTTGAGAATCTTTAGCCAATTGTAAAAAATATTAATTATAATCTCTGAGTTGATCGAGTTTAAACGCATTGAATATTTTTCGGAAATGATTATTTTTCTAAAATTTATTTATATTATTCGAAGATAATAAGAGTTGACGATCCTTTAGCTTTCTAATGATTGTTTTTTTTTTTTGAATTATCGTTTACGAAAAGTCTTGAAAAATAACACGTAAAAATTCGAGAATGAAATTCAAATCGCATTCCTCATACGAAACTGTGCTCCGACTCGACAGCGCTGCGTAAACCCCCTTCGATTGACACGTGTACGGTAAAAAGGGAGAGACAATTTCGCAGGATCTGTTTTGCTTCTTACTTTATTTCTCTAATACCCACATTGTTTCGTGACTAAACAACGCGAACGTAATTAAGCCACGATGAATTAATTGATTTTCATCCTGTAAGAAAAGACAAACAAACAAACAAACAAAATCCGTAATCGTGTCCAACGTTAACGCTGGGACGTTGTTGGGCCGACGACGAGGGCCGGAAAAGAAACAAGGAGTGCGATTCGTTCTCGCAACACTGCACACGACGGGATTTCCGCATCGTCATCAATGGAAAAACATTCCGGTAAAAAACAATGAACTTCAAGACAAAACGAGCGAACGTTAACGACAGAGTATTTCAGACTGCTTTCAAATGTGGGGATAAACGAATAATTGATATAAATTATACATGTATAAATGTGCACTTGTAACACACGAGAATTACGAATCTCCCTTTCTTCCTTTCTCTTCTTTTTCTTCCCGGCGCGTAGACTTTTGAATCGCCGAAATCTCGGTAATATCGGGAATCATCCATGGCTCGTGTATCTCAGTCACGATCGTTTTTCCATCTTTGTACCGCAAAAATCTTCATTTGTTATATCACGCGTTTCTTCCTTTTACCAGATTCTCGCTTCTTTTTTTTTCGTCATCGGTTTATATTCTACGATGATTTGCGTCGCGAGTTTTGTACAGGATGACTCATTACAATCGACGCCCTCGAGTGTTCTTTAAAACCTGTTTTTGACACTGAAATACGTTTCAGCCAAATATTACACCTTATCGAGATAAGGCTATGTAAGTTTCTTTTCTGCATGTCACGTATAGCTTTTTTGAGAAATTTTTCCCCTCCCACCATGCATCTTGTTCCTTTATCGATTGATGGGTTAAAGGGATCCGCCACAGTTGATTTTCGTATGTCTCTGCGTGTTCTTATAGGAAAAACTTACATTAGACAGCTCTCTAAGGAATTTGGTTTTATCAAAAACGTATAAGTGTGAATCGACAGTTTCGAAGGTATTTCGAGAGGGACGATTTCAATGAGAATATCCTGGGCCGATGAGCCATCGTATCGTTTCAAAGTGTCAATTGGCAGCCTGCGAGTCTCGCGAAATTAACATTGAATTGTAGGTATTTAATTATAAGAATCGTCCCAAACATCGACAACTTTCGACATTGTTTTTGTTATACATTTTTTTCTCTTTCCCTTTTCCTCCGTCCTTTTTCCTTTTTGTCTATATTAGATTTAATTCAGGGTCGTGGCCAACGTGTCGTTCAATACGAGCCGACACGTTAAGATTTATCCCTCTCGTCCAGGCGCGCCACTCATTCACACGAGCTTTAATTCTCCAGTTTTTTCTAACGAAAATTGTGATCCTTACAATGATTTCTTTTTTTTTTTTTTCATTTCTTTTCTTTTTAAATTCTGTTTCGCTTTGCTTCTCCTCAATCGTTTACTTGTCGATCCAGCGTTTCGAATTGTTCACTACGAGCTAACGGCGTTATCCTTGTTCCTAGCTAAACCTTAAGAAATCTGAATAATGTTGATCGTTCCTGTAGACCGGTGCTGTTGATCACATACTGTAGCCCTGGTAGGCCGCGCTGGCTGGCGCGTATACACCCGGGGCTGGCGCTCCGTAGACACCCTGGGGTGCGTAACCTGGTGCCATCATAGCCGGGCCAGCTGTCAGCATCAATTGCGGCTCGGCTGTACGGAGAAAACGAGATTAATATTTTTCATTATATAATTTAATAATACATTTATTCTTACTTTCAAAAATATTATTTGAATTTAGCGATCTTGAAAAATCACGATTTACGAAATAATTGTAAAATCGGTACAGTGAAAAGGTTAATCGTTATTTTCCTTTTTAAGGCTTATATTTGTGTCATAACGCAAAAAAAAACTATTTCTGCCCAAATGTGAGTCACAGTGAAGAAGCTAACGGACGTTCGAGAAATATTCATGTGTAGCTTTTTGATACTTACGCATTATCATGGGTTTGTGTTCCTGATGATCGGTCTCCTCGACTCGTCGACTCTCCGCTTCCTCGAGTTTGTCCACCTGTTCGTTTTTTTTTTATCGTATGGAAATGCAGCTATTAATTGATTTTCCTTCTCGGTAAGCACTGGCTGAATCATTCGGAGCCTCTCGAAAGTCAAAGTCTTACCTTTGTGATATACTCGCGCGCCACTTGGATCAGATACGGCATAGCGAACGGTAAGATACGGTGCTTGCACGCCAGCTCGAGAATAACGTCCGGATGAAGAAGGTCGTAGCAGTGGAAGAGGCACGCAGCAAAGCAATCCTTTGATCCTCGCTCCAGGAACCATTCGAGCAATTCTTCGGCGACGTCCGGGTTACGCGATTCTGCCGCGTATTCCATTGCGTCGCTGTCGTAGTTCAATACGATTTAACAAAGTCCCCATTGGGAAAAATTCAGTGATTTTTATCGCAATTACCGATTTAGATGATTGACAAAAAAAACAATTTTGTTTCTAAAATTGGGTTTCGTATTAATTCACAGGAAATGGCAAAGGGATTTAAACGGAAATTAATTGTTTGTAAAATTTTTTGAAATGAAAACCATTTTGCCATCTTCGTAGACACAAATCTTTACTTATAATAAAATTGTAACAGACCGATGTCTGTACATTGATGATATTTAAAAAAAAATGGTATTGGGGATCTTTATTAGAGCAACAGAAGCCAAATCAACAGTTTTTAGAATTTTTGTCTGTCTGTCTGTCTGTCTGTCTGTCTGTCTGTATGTTTGTACGCGCATCACTCAAAAACTACTGCATGGATTTGAACGCGGTTTTCACCGCTCTACTTCTAGATGCCTAACTTAAAATATAGGTTATAGTTTACAAAATAAAAAGATATTGTTTAAATATTTAATTTTTTAATTTTTTGTTTGGGTCTGTTTAGGTTTGTTTGTTTGGGTTTGCTTGGGTCATCATACAACAAAACAAACCGAAACAAACCCACAAGTATTGAAAAATTAAACTTAAATGAAACGTATGCTGTTTTTTGTTGTTCATTTCTCACCCATGCAACAATAGCGAAGCGTTACAGGGCACAGCTAGTATAGAATACAAATTGAAGTTTGTGTTCTACACCTGTGACGTAAAAAAACTTGTCGCGAAATCCGTACACGATCTTCACAATGAAAGTACAAAAATGGAATAACTTAATGAAACTTTTGGAGAATCTCAAAAGAACTGGCTTGAGATCAGACCAAAAAGCAAATTGAAAATTTGTATTTGTTTCTCTTACCGGAATAGTCTGTCCTTCTTGCACAATTCGACGGATTGTTTCCACCTGTTGTTGCCTTTGTAGAGATACGCGGCAATTCTTCGGAACTCGATCAACTCGTGTTTCTCGAGTTGCTGGGCAAGCGCGATGTTGTCGAAATTGTCGAAGGCGTCTATCGACGTTCTCAGGCCCTGATAATCCTCTTCCTCGATGAGAAGACCGTTGAGGGCCTCGTTGATAGCTTTATTGTTCAACGCTTGTACGGATCTTAAATAGGGCTTGACGAGTTGGAGGTGTCCGGTTCTCGTGAAGTAAGCAACTGATCTCGTGTGATCCATTCGCGGAGCAAGTACCAGTAGTATGTCGTTCAACAGGAGAGGCTTGTACTCGACGTAGAATTGTATCGCTTTGTAATACAACTCGACGTTCGCGACTTTTGTGATCACGTCTTTGAAGTGTCCCTCTCGCCAGGCCTCGGTGGGATGTTGCATCATCGCGACCACCGCGTTGTCGTATTCCTCGTATTTGTCGTACAGAAATACGAGTTCGGCCCACAAGTGTGCTGATTCAGCGGCGCGCAACACCTTTCGAAATAATATTCGTTCAATGTGGAATCGTCATCATGTGTGAGCCAAACGGATAGTGTTTTTTTTTTTTCTGATTTTAGTCATCCAGTGAATCGGGTTTTGTGATTTTAGATATAATATTGTGACAAATAAAAGAGTCGCTCGATCGCGACTCCGAAAGATGGAGATGCCTACTTTTGGTATATTGACGCGTGACCAGAAGAGTTCGAGGTGTTCGCGCATCCTCTGGGGCTTGTATTTGCTGTAAAGAATCGCCAATTCGGTGAACATTCCCATATGCGCTCGCTCGATACCCAGTGCCGCCTCGAGGAGATTTATGAGCTCCTCGAAGTGCCCACGATCTTGATAATAATTGATTAAATCTTCGAGCTCGTCGGCGTGCACGACGATGTGGAGGCCGCACATCTGGGCAAGACGGAATTCACCGCTGTCCACGCAAGCGAAACAAACTTCCTTCCAGGTTCTCGTGGAATTCGCTTTGCACGCGCTATCGACTGCACCTTGGAACTCCTTTAGGTGCACAAGCGTGATCGCCAAACGGGCGAAGTTCGAGACGTTGTTGTACAGAAGCTTCGCCGCGTCGTACATCTTGTCATCGAAACATCTGTCGCCGATCTGTCCATCAGAATACACGGAAAACAATCCGAAAAAGATGAATTAGTGGAAAAATTGGTGATAGGAATTTGCGAGATAATTTTGATAAATATTCGTACAATTTTAACTCCTTACTACGGAGAATCAAATATCCTTAAATGCTGTAACAATGGGTTTGTTTGGGTTCTAAGCAGTTTCATACCACGAGATAAAATTATTATGAATTTTATCTCGTGCATTGTAAATATGCTGTTCAACAAATACCTTCTGTATATCAGCGTGATTCGGTCCAGATATAAATTCCTCGAGATCAGCAAGTCTGTTAGTACGCGCGTAAGCGTAGATCAGCTCGCTCTCGATGAAAGACTCGCGAGCATTCTTTCTCGCCATTCGCAGATAGCGCACGAGATCCTCCCAGTGCGAGGTACGATGGGCGGTTTCAACGACATCCACGTACGCGGACGGATCATCGGCCTTGATGAAACTATCGATCGCTTCCTTCACAAGACCCTGCTGCAATTGGGCTCTGGCAAGCTGGGACCATACGGCTGGTTCGTTGCATCTACCGAAGCGCAAAAAATTTAATTTCAGAAATGTAAAATTAATTGAAGATTAATACAGAGATTCGCAATGAATGAACGATTCATGAATTCGAGAGTAATTCGGAGATCCAAAATAAATTCTTGATTAATGAATTTGAGATTAATTCGGGGATTCAGAATTCAGCGAATCCATATCTTGGTGAAATAAATAAGACGAAAGTGTATGAGCAGTGAGTCGGTGAAAAAATCTCACCGTTCGGCGAATTCGTAAGCGCGATGAAGATTGTTGACTTGCTCGATGAGCACTTGGATGGCTGATGTATTAACGTCGAATTTCTTGAATATCGCGAACGCCTCTTCGTAGAGTTCGCTATTTATCGCGATATTGGCGATATCCGGTGCATCGTAGTTGTCCAAACGATTGATGTATTCCATGACGCGTGTACGATCTGCTTTGATAGCGGTTAAAATCAAAAGATTCTGAAGATTGCGATGATCACTGAAAACGCTGCTGTCCAGTACGATTTTCTCGAGGAGTTCGATAAGCTCGTTGGGCAAATCGGCTGTCATGAAAGCTTTCACAGTGATGGAGATATCCTCGGGATCCTGAGTTTCTGAAAGTGCGGTTTGGACGACCTGATCGATCAAGGGTCGTTTATAGGGGTTGCTCTCGAGCAGAACTTCAGCCCAAAGATCAGGATCGCGACGTCTCACGAGATATCGTGCTTCGCTCTTGAAGAGACTGTTCTCGTTGCAAACGCTTATCAATTCGCGATCGCACTGGCCACGCTCGTACGCGATGCAAGCCAAGTGTGGATCGCGCTTTTCGCAGTATTTTCCAACGACGCGACTATCGTAAAACTGATTTTCCTTGAGGAATCTCTCCGGATTGTTGTTGCTGTCGATGTAAATTTTCGCGAGAGCGTTGTGAGTCGCGGGCTCGACGCAACCCTCGTGAACACGGGATTCCAGCCAGGGCAAAAGAAGCTTCAAACGATTGCGCTTTTCCACCTCTTCGACCAGCTCGTCCGTTGAGAACTGTCCGCGCACTACTAGTATCAGATTCTTTATTATGTCCTCCGAACAATCGACGTCCAAGAGGCCACCAACGACCACCGGAAGTCGGGAGGGATTCACCTTTTGCACGTATATTTCGATGTATTTTTGCAAATTGTTGCGATAGAGATAGAGAACGAGATCGTGAACGAAATCGAAACGATCGCAAACGATTATGAGCGGCAGCTGATCCGAGAGCTTCGCCTCCTTGAGGAAGTTCTTCACGCGCTCGGCGTTGTAACAATTGCTCTCGCGACAGATTCTCTCGACTTCCTTGATCTGTCCGATCTTGCAGGCCGCTTGTATGTACTTGAAGTGAACCTCTTGATCCTGGCTGAAATTGACGATCGAGCCGAGGAAGTAAAAGAGACCCTCGTACGACTTGAAGCTCTCGAAGAGATCAATCAGCGACTTGGTTGTTAATTGTTCGTGATACTTGGTCGCTATTTGCACGCATATCTGCAGATTTTGGCGGATGTTCGCCGTCAGCATTGCCTTCAAACACTCCAGGGAATCCTCGACCGAGAGCGTACCGAAGAAACCGACCAACCAATCCGGTGACAATAAATGCGTGTGAACTACCGCTCGCTTTATGTCGTACAGATCGGTGTAGTGCTCTAAAGCACGCTGCAACAGTCCGGCCTTCTCGCATAGCTGGGCCACGTGGGCACGATCGTAATGAGTGAACATCTGGTTACCGAGGATCGCGTCCGCTACTTGAGGAGCTGACATCAGATTCATCTCGAGCAGACGGGTTTGCAAAGCTCCTTCGCTTGGCCGATTGTTCTTCAGAGCGTCCAGCAGAAACGCGGTGCACTGCTGTACCATATTCTGCTCCATAAATATATCGACGATCTGAAAAAGAAAAACGGGTTCATTTACTTCCTGTGAAAGAAAGAAATGGCCAGACTGCATACGACTTTCCGGTGTTCGCAACGTGGGAATTACCAAATCAAGGGAATTGTTTCATATATGTTGAAAATCTTTTTTAGGTTTCAAATATGTTTGATTGCGTTCCAACGATAGTTTTATTGTAAAACGCAAATTGACCACCCAAAGCGTGTTGTCACTGTTAAGAACATTAAAAAATCAATACTGAATTTTCGAGATGAGTTCTTACTTGATTTATGTCGGCCAAAGGTTCATCGTCCTGGACGAGCATCTGCGCGAAAGCAACGCCTTGGTCGGGATTGATCCTCATAACGTTTCGCAAGAGGAACACGTAATCGGGCGTGTACGAGACCTTCTTGGCATAGAGTACGATCTTTTGGAACTGGCCAGTCTCAGCGAAGCACTGGATCACTTTGTTGGGTACATTTGCCCGAAGATAGACGCTTAGGGCAAGAGTAGGATCGGCCTGTTTAACTAGATCGCCCAGTTCTTCGCTACACTCGAGTTTATCCTCTTTCAGCCACTTCTCGAGCAATTGCTTGCGATTCTGTACCAAAACCGGGCGGCAGAGCTCCAACGATTCGTATTTGTTGAGCTGTCCTTGATCCAAGAGAATCCCGAAGTATTGGAGAAGCGGGGACGTTTGGCCTTGAGTGGCTGGAACCTGGAACAGTAAAAAAAAATAGACGATTTATCAGACCGTAGCTTTGGAATGGATAATGTTGTTTCAGTCGTGAAAAGTCGTTCGCTAACCTGTTGGAAACGTTGGATGGTCGCAGGTGTTCTGAGGATACCCTTGGGCGCGTTTGCCGCGACTTTTGCCGCTTCGGCGTATTGTCCATTTTGAAAGAGCATATTGAATTTTCGAACGAAGAGATCCTCGGCCCCGGACAGATTGTTTCTCACCGCCATTCGCAGTGCCAATTCTGGATTTTGGAGGACTCCGTTGATGTACGGTATGATGTTTTCCTCCTCCACGGATACCGAGAGCACCTGACCCTTTCTATTGACACCGATGATGCCCCCGGAAGCCTCGTGAGGCGCAGTTACGAAGATCGTTTCGCCGGAGATGCGATTCATGAATATGCACGTCGCCGACTCGATGTCGTACATGTGAATGTAACCGTACTTCGTGATCAGATATATGACGTCGTATTTCGAGCTGACTTGCATGGCTACGGGAAAATCATTGCCGGCCTCGGGTGGGAAGAAAACGTCGACGGCTTTTTTGGGAAACGGATGATTGCCAACCGGTGGTTGTCCAACCTCGATTATGTGCAATTTAGCGCCTTGAACTGTACGGACAGCGAAGCAGAAAAGATTGCTCGGCTCTGCGTTACCCTCCATCTTGAATTGAGCGAACGAAGCTGCGTGGCCCTCGATAGGCTGAGAACACTTTCTCTCCACGGAGTACAATTGCATCGCTCCTACCACACGGTTGTGCTGGGCCGATATACCGATCAACAATAACCATGTTTGCTTTGGATCTGTGCGATAATTGATTATCTGACAACCGTTCAACGAGGAATGACGCTCAAACATCTTCGTTGGTGTAGAATCACCCTCCATCGACCAATGATAAACCGCCATATCCGTCACTAGTGCCAGAGTGTTCAAGGATATCCACTTCCAGAATACCACATCCTCCGTCATCACGTGAGCCTTCATCTTTGACTTCATCTCGATGTTGAAAATCTGCAGGGTCTTTTGAGCTGCGCCGCACCACCATAAGGAGTATTAGATAGTCTTCCAGATTCTTGTTTTTTTTTGTGTTTATTATGCAGCCTTCAGGAGGAAACTTCGGTTTTTAGGCCCAATTCCGATAAAAAATCTTTTGAATATTTGAAAACGTGAAAAAAACACAATTTTTCGAAAAAGTATATGTAACTTCTTAACGCTATTTAACGCCAGCTGGTTCTCGAGATACCAGGATGAAAATCTCCATATCGAAGCATCACTGCTGGATTAACTTTTTGGTTTGATTTTTTGTCTTTTTTAAAATAAAAGTATAATTACATTACAAGAAAAGGTAAATCTGTTTTTCCAACTCCTTTTAACTCCTCTTGTGCAGCTTCCAAAACTCACAGGTGGATTTAGGAAGCCAAACGAAGCATTGGAGAACGATTTTTTTTTTTGTCGATCCAAGAGAAATTCATGATTGCTCACATCAACTCTTTACTAACCTTTCAGAGCGATCACTTTACTGGCTGGGTTCATAATTGCCGAGTCGGCAGATATGGGTCTTCTTATAGGATTCGTCGAGTCGTTCATATCGATGATCACTACCTGGGCCGTTTCTCCCACCTTTTCTCGTACGCATATGAACTTGTCCGACTCCATGGTGAGACTATTGAAGCTGACATTGCTCGCGTTGATTCCTACAGCTGTTAGCTAAGACGACAATGATCGCAGGTTCAATTTTGGCATTCCGCATGTTTGTTTTGGATCAATATTGATTCTGATCATTCCTTGTACGAGGTATCAAAATATTGAATTCTCTCTGCTCTCAGGGACCACAAATATCTTATGATCGCCAAATGTCGGATATGATCGGCTATCCCTGCTGCATTGGGTTTCAGCAGGTCATTTATACGCTATGTCTTACATAATTAATAGCAGTTAAGCAACACTGAGAAAAATTGGGCATTACAAATAGACAAAACTGGCGCTTAGGAGAGGCGACACAAAGATTTTTGCGTCTCAACTCAGATATCAGTAATGTCGTGGTCATCGATATTCTTTGTAAATCTCATCGCTGATTGGTCGATTGAAAAGCCACAGCTGTTTTTCCCTGTAACAGTGGACTCATTCAGAGTCGATTTTTGTTACCTAATAATAAATCATTTGAAGAAACGTGGCAGCCAGACCAACACTGGGATGGGTGACTGGGTGGTAAATGTTTCAAGATCCTATCGTGCGGTAGCTTTTTCCACATTCATCTACATTAAAATTCTACCCTTTCGAAACGGTGAGTGTTCTTTCCAGTTACCCTATGCCCTTCTAATGATGATTCGTGATGAAAAGAATCGAATGGAAAAAAATATACTGCAATCGTTTGGGCGCAAATGTTATTTCTGCAAGCTTGGAGAAACAAGTAATGGTTTGAAAGTTCGCGAAGTATTTGAACTTTACGAGCATTCGAGAGGCCAATACGCGTTCCCAAGATGCATTACGTTATCGATTATTCAAAGACAGACACGTCACGTGACGACGATGTAAGGACTGTAAAGCGGCATAACGGAATGAAAATAAAAACGGAGGAAAATGGAAAATTTCGTCAAAAGTAGGCGGAAGCGCGATAGGGTGTGAGGGCGGAAGGAGGGCGGGAGGGGCGTGAGCGGACGTGGCCCAGTGTTGGCCGTGATCCTCCCAGCGGAAAAATCGATCAGCTATCATAGCCGTAACGATCGAAGCGAGCGAGGATATTGAACCTTCCTCGGTGCCTCGACACGACGTTTTCTTCAACGATTCGCAAATTCGCCGACATATTTGTCCAAAAAAAACAGGGAAAAAAGTACGTCGTAATCGCGCGGAAGAGACATTTCCGGTGGCGGTAGTGTTTAGGGTTTTTTCTTACTGCCGCTAGCAGCGCAGCATGATAAAAAAGAGAAACTAAATTGGCTGTCAAGAGCGGACGTCAAAAGTGTTTAGGTGTTTGTAGGTTGGCCCCGTGTGTGACGCCCCGTATCGGCCGAGAGAGAACGACGAAGAGAGAACGAGAGAGAGGGGGGGCGGGAGAGAGAAAGATAGAGAGAGGAGTCACGCTCTCGCGAGGCCATTCCGAGATTAGAGAGAGAGAGGTACGGAATGATAAAAAGATAGAGAGAGAAAGGCTATGAACACGTCGGCAGGGATGGCAACCACGAAAGAGATAGATCGAGAGAGGGAAACGGTGAAACGAGAATTTTTTTCTCCGATTTTCATTTCAAGCGACACCACTGTGCGAAAATAATTGATTCCAGACTTACCTGGAGATGTTCCTGGAACCTTATGGGCAGTAGCTGCGTCATTTTCGTTTACCGATTTTCCCCTATATTTTGTATTTATTCCTTTCGTTACAACGTCCTCTTAATTATCTCGCCACTTTTTTTTCCGCGCGACTCGATGAATCTCACACGCGCGTCCCGTAAATTTCCTTTTCCCCCCGAGTTTGCAAGTATCGACGATTTTTTTTCTATCTCTCTCTTTCTTGCGCGCGCGCTCCCGCCTCCGGTTTTCTGCGTATATCTCGACACAACCCCCGTGCGAGTTTAGTCGTCTCTTCTTTAACGTTCGCCTTCGATACAATCCATCCGCGCACACGACGAAAACCAACTGACGCAAAGGCTATGAGTGCCGTCACTGTGGATCTCCGTCGCTGACACCTATCATGGCCGCCGCCACCGCCGCGACACAACGTCCGCCCCCTATCGAGAAAGTAGTCCCCGCGCACACCGTCGCGATTCTTGCCGAAACTCGGTCGCGCTTTTCAGACACTAGTCTTTTTCCTACTGTATTTTTTCCTGCCCTCTCTCCACCGCGGCACGAGTTTTACGAATTACGACGCGACGATCGACGTTGAATTTTCTTTTCTTCGTTGTTCCAATTATTTATTTTTATACTTCTTTAATTACGACGATCAAAAACGGTTCACGGTAAAGCGCAGGGATACAAGTGTGTTTCATGGAGAATCTCTTCGGAACGCGATTCTCGACCCCCACCCTTGACTCGCGCAAACGTACACCTTTCAAGCGACCTATCCGATTTTCTACCCCTTCCACCTGACCGTTCGGCTATATAGCTTTCGTGCTTCCTTGTGAATGAAGCCGCGACGGCGCGCGTGTCTTACCACCGCGCCGCTCCGACCTCGTCTACGACGCGCCGGTCATTTCCGATAGTTCGTATTGACATCGACGCCCGAATATTTTCCCACCGAGACGGAAAATTTTGGGAGCGCGCTCATATGTGCTTGGACTTGGCTCGAACTATGCGAAGACATTATAAACGGGGTTATATCGATTACGTTCCACTCTCGAGATTATATGACGTACCGACTGAGCCATAAGGAGTGACCGAGAGAGAAAGAGAGAAAGAAAACGACGGCGCATTGTTCGATGCCAAATTTTTTTTCAGCACATTATATTTCGCACGCAAAGACGTAGTCTCGAGAATAGCACGTTCGTATTTTCCTAGGTCATCGCGTCATCGTTGGGTCGAGGAAAAAAAAACCCGCCATTTTTACCGACTGAACCGATTAAATATTTGTAAGCTACTTGTCTGGAAAGATACCGATCTAGATCGGCGAACGTTGAAGATAGAGGAGTGTTATCATCTATTTATTCTTTCATGGATGAAAAACGATGAATAATTTTGGGAGTTTTGTGCGATGGTGTGGATTATGAAATTTTTTGCAGCGAACCTCCATTTTTGGGGAACGAAAATAGCATTTGTTTTGTAATAATTTTTAAGGAAGATATTCCGACACGGATGGGAGGTAATGTTTTTTTTTTTTCGTTTTACTCATCACGAAGACGAAATGTTTTGGAAAATCATCGCGAACGATGATTCGCGGTTTTTGAATTCTTCGCTGAACCAATCCTCTGATTCAACGAACCGGTAATCTAACCATAAATATTGACCGGTAAGATGACAGCATACTTTACCTGCGGCACCTGTGTGAATTTAGCGGTTCGACTGCGACTTTTCGATCTTTTTTTTTCTAATCATTCATGGATCGTTCGTAGTGGATTGGGATATCAATAGAAACGTTTGTTAGATCATTATTTACTTAATGCGAAATATCCGATAAACCGAATGACCACGAGTGCCAGAAAAATAACGGAATTCCAAATATCCAATGATTTCTAGAAAAATCGATTTCGAAACAAAACGAAGATACCTACTAGTTATCTGTTGAACCGTAAATATCTTACCATCTTTTTTTGCCCGAAATATGATCCGTTTGGGATTGAACTTGGCATTAGGATTTTTGCCGACCGAACGTGTGACACGTGTCCTTAAAAAATACGTCGGTATCGTACAATCGTGTTCTACCATATCAACGGTTGGAATGTGTCATTTCTTCTTAGCCGACGATCGGGTTTTAAATGAATAACTCGAGGTAGAGCAGCGCCCTCGCGGTCAAAGTGGAACGTTCCGCGAAGCTCGCGTGCAGACTCTACACTCGTGTATTCCGGGTTGCTCTTCGCCAGGCGTTCTTTAACCTTACAATTCTCTGCAAATCGGTCACTGTCACTTCCGGTCTTTCTCAGCCGACCATCCATCGTTATTACTTTTTTCACGATTTTCCACTCGCGTAGCGTTAAAAAAATACATTTGTCCTCGTTTGTCGTTAATATTCACGTTAATTCAAATTTTTTCGAAATTGCGATGCATATCGCACCGCAAATGAAGATTCGTTTTTTTTTTTCAATCGTGACGAAGAAACGCATAAAAATGCATAGCTGCGCAGTATTTTGCAACACACATAGTTGGGAAATAATAGTTGCGCGCGCATTCATCCGTCCCACAATTCATTTATCGACGAGAGCAACGGAAAAACGCATTTTCATTCTAATGATAAGTGGCAAAATAAACTCTAACGACTGTTTTATTTGTTTATCTGGAAATTTAGCACCGCGAATCCCTCCTCGATAATACCCGAACTTGTTATCTGCCGGAAATGACGTACAACGATAATTTGACGTTTACGCTTATTTTGTTTTAATTCGCCACTTTTTCTAACTCTCCCGTCTCGTTACAACAATCGTTATTGTTGCCAATAATTATATGACCGCCGCGGGGACTGCCGCGAAGAAACGACCGGTTTTCTTTTTTTTTGCGCGGTCCTCACACACGCGAAGCTCTCGCACGAGCGGAAACGTGATCAGTGTATGAACGGTCGTTTAATCAGTCGTTCATTATTATCCAATTGGATTTTTAGTCATAACGCCGAATGCGAACTAAGTAGCGCTCCTACCTGTATATCTTATATACACCGGGTGTGTAGAAGGTACACTCGAATACTTTCGAAAAATTACTATTTTCGGGTCCCTCCCTAGTCCATGAAATTTATTGTACATCAAAATTATATATGAAATAAAAAATATAAAAAATTGTATAACATCGTGTAAAACTTTTGACCGATTGATCGCGTTCGTTGGGGCTTCGAAATTTGTTCAATTCTATTAAAATTGAATTCAAATTTAAGTTCTCTAATCTCTACTAGAATAGAATTCAAATTTCTTTTAATATTTTAATAGTACGTGATATATTTTATAATATTGCGAAAAAATTATTGCATCTAAGTCTGATTGGTTTATTCATTCGAACAAATTTCATTCTATTTAAAAATGTCAATATAAATATTTTTAAATTTATTTTACTCTATATTTTATATCCACATTGTAAAGAAAATTAAATCTTGTTATTTAAAAATCATTGCATTTTGCTTTTATCGTGGTCTGAAATGAAAAATAAAAAATATATGTTTAGTATATTACGATGTTTAGTTTATAATATAATTATACAATTAACCTTTTCCTCGATACTTTTTTCAATTTTAGATTTTATGAAAATAGCAAGATGCGAAAGAAAAATATTTTTTATAATAATATTTCGAAACTCCAAGGAGGCTCCTCAATTTTGAAAAATATATTCATATTTCCCCTTTTAAAGATGCCGATAGAACGAGACACCCTGTACATAAATACATACACACAACTATACGTATATTGGATATTTAGATGTTATAAAAAAAGCCTGCGCTAGCTAACAAATTTTAGTAGCTCTCGCGACTTTTCTCGAGAATCCTCTGCGAGCTCTCTACTCGATAATACGATAAAAAAATATTCTCAAAGTTGGCCGATGTTCGCGGAACGAAAAATGTGATAACTGCGTTTATTTCGTGTCCTGATAACAAAGGACATGCCCTAAGACAAATTTTGGCCAAGACGAAGAAAAAACAAAAATGTAGCGAAAGTAACGAAAAAATTTCATTAAAGGCTGAGAGATCTTTGGATAAAAAAACACACACAAAAATTTGGAAAAATAAGTGAAGACACGCTGTAATTATCGGAAAAAAAAAATCGAAATGATTCTTAAAGGCAAGACTCATACGCTGTTGGTGAACCAGGATTTTTGAAATCTGTGCAAAATTCAGCAAATGGCACCTGAATAAAGTTAATTTTGTATTTTTTCATTAAATGTTTGCTATACTTGAAGTAAAAAGTAGGTTTTATTTTGGAAAAGCTCTTAGCGTCTTTTTGCGATAATTTCAACAATTCTTGGAATTTTGCTGTAAAAATTGGACACAATATTTTTACGAAATTGAACTATCAATTTATCGGGGAAAAATATCGATTTTTTCAAATTTGTAAATGGTCTTGCTACGTTAAGGAAGACTCATTTAGAGCGCATGACGTCACGAGGGATCGACCTATCTCAACTTCGAGGTTCAAGGAAATTTGCGATGTCTACGGAGAAGACCGAAGTGATCAGTATGATCTATCAGGTGAACCGTCTTCAAAGAAGAGATTTTTGCATATCCGGATCCCCACTCTTTTTCTCGCGCTCTCTCTCCTGGCTTGGCTGTCTTTTCCCTCCTTTTCCTTCCGCCTGATATGATAGTATAAAAGTCTGACTCAAAATAGTCTGGCAATGCAGGAAGCCCATCATTTTCAATCACTACCTGTGATCCTCCAAAACGTGAAGATAAAATAATCATTCCCGTCCATACCGGATCGATTTTAATCCTACCATGCTAACGAGCATTCAAATCGTGAGTGTTTTTTTTTTTTTGGTTTTCGTCAACTTTTTGGTTTTTTAAATACTGCTGCGAAAACAGTTTTCCCATTAGCGAAATCGTTAAAACTGTGGGATAAGTGCTCGTGTGTGTTGAGGCTTTCAAAAAAAGAAAAAAAAAACGTTTTCGAAAATTAGAGTTGGGTGTGGAGAAAATTCGTAACTTATCTCTCAAATGTTTTTTTTTCTGCTTTCGGTTTGACGGAAAAGTCGGAAAAATTGTGAATTTCTTTTTCGGACTGAAACAAATCAGGGAATTATTGATATTTGACAAATCTGGTCGTAAGTTCGTCAAACTGGGGTTTATCAGTGAAAGCTAATTTTTTTTATAGCATCGTTGTTGTTATTGCTCCACAAAAGACAGCATTTTTTAATTCTTATTTTATTCAGTTAAAACGGGTACATTTTTTGGGCAAATTGTATGAAATCGTTATTTGTATGAAATGAATGTTGTCGAAATTTTGAGATTTTTAAAAAGTTTGAAAAACGCTTTTGAGGTTATTTTGTATTGTATATTTTTCGCAAAATATTTATATTATTTACTACAGAATTATTTATGAACGGCACAGAATAAATCAATAATTCATTCGATTATTTAATAATTTATTAATCACATATTTCTGAGATTCGTATTTTTATAAGTATTTATGAGTACCATCTATTGTATAAATTTGACAGTTATCGGAACTTTTGTTCGTGAGTTTGGATAAAAATGAAACTTTTTAAAAAGCGATAAGTGAGAGTTAGGTGAAGGATTTTGTGTAGAAAAACTTAAAGTATTTTCAAATGTTCAGGGTAAAAAAAATTCTCAAATGTGCACACTAAGAAAAAAATATTAAAAAAAAGAAAATCATTTTCGTGATTTTTTTGCTATTTCCGCATATATAAGATCTCAAAAAACATTTGCAATTTTTGTCAATGGGTTAATCAACTTCGAATTGTAAAATGAAAAATTCGAAAATCAAACATTTTTGGGTGTCGCGTGGTTTCGTCTCGAGACTCGTTCCGGGCTTTTTTTTTGTTGCTTCCTCGCCACAAGATCGCAAATGTCACGGTCTTCAATGAGTTTATCCTCGCGCAGTTTTTCGTACGTTTTTTTAAATCAAAATTTTACGAGACGACGTATACGCGCCGGACTTTCACGTAAGGATCTCATCTTGTCGCTTATCATTGCAAGGAGTCGGTCGATTACGGAAAAAAATACGCGAATGGCTCAACGGAAATAAAGTTTTGTTGGTATTATCGAATTTTTATTTTTTTGTATCAAATAATGCAACGAGAGGCCAAAGTCAGTTTCTTTTTCAAAATAATTCTCTGAATTATTCGTCACATGAATTTAAATTTTTTCACTCAACTCAACTTGAAATTTTCCAAGTATCCTTGACGCCGAATTCTTACGCGACTACTCACGAATTTCTGGATTTATAGAAAACTCTTCGTTTTATATATAATTTTTGTGAATTTCTTCTTTGAAAAGTTTGCGTTTCGTTTCTTTTTTGGAATTTTTGGAATGAATCGATCAATTTTTGGAATTACAGAATCTCAGTTTCAATTAGAATCCAAACAAACACCCTGTACTATAAATATATGCAGGGAAGAAGAGTATTAAAAAAAAATGTCAAGATCACGCGGCCCCTTAATGAATTAGGTGCGATGTCTACCCGTTCATTAGAGGTTCGCTCACTAACGTATTCTAATTCAATTTGGAGGTTTGTCAGTGACGCTGCAGTCCTGGTAGAAGTGGAAGAAAAAACAGATCTGAATAAACTATCCATATGACATCTGAAAAACTCTTTTCTCTCCATTTTTTCTTTGTTTCTTCTTATTCGAATTAGCTTGGTGCTTATTTCATGTTTTGGGTTATCCTATAGCTTGCATTTGTTCAGACTTTCCTGTACTTTTATTGTCATATTCATTTTGGTTTTTTCTATAACTTCGAACTTTTTTCGGCTTTTATTGTAGCTTGGTTTTTTTCGTTTTCGATTTTCCCTATTGATAGTTTTTTACTTAGCGTTTGGAAATTTTTTCGAGTCTTTTTGTACCTAAGAATTCCTTTTCAGTTTTGGGTTCCCTATTGATATTTTTCGGGTTATCCATAGCTTCGATTTTTTTACATTTTTCTCCAGCTTGGTTGTTGTTTTTTATTTTGTTGCTTGGTTTATTTTTCATTTTGAATTTTTCTGTAGCGTATATTTACTTCCGGATTCTCTAGTAGATTGATTTTTTTTTACTAACGTATCCAAAGAAGAGATGTTTTGTTTGAAGTATCCACACGAAGATCTCAGAAAAAGATTCACTCTTCTGGCGATCGATTAATGCACCAAGTCGATAAAGCGGTCACCGCTCCGAGTACCGGCTATGCGGAACGATGCTTAACTTCGTTTAAACCCAATTGTAACTTTTCTTTTTCAGTGGGAAAGAGCACCCAACGTGACTTGGCTGTACTTTACTGTACTGGGTATTCTCGGGGCATACGCTCTCTACAGTCAACGACATCGTTTAAGAATTCTCAAATTCATATTTTCGCTCCACGGTCCACCGTCTATACCGATCCTTGGAAACGCCGGATTCGTTTACGACGACAATTGTAAGAAAACTTAATTTTTCATTAGAAAAATAATCACGCGCGTTTGAATAAAATCCCGTGCTGTTAGAAATCACTGTATGATGTAATTTTAATTATACATCGATGTTGAGGAAAACTTAATAAATTGTTGAAGTGGTAGGGAATCTAACAAACCGATTGGTGCGATACGAAAAAAAAAAACGGAATTTATTCTCAGATAATAACTTACTAATAATCTCACAGCGAAGCGTCTTTGTCAATCTGGTTCGGCGGATATGGAAATCGCGCCGAGACTTCTTTTTTGCACAAATAAAAAAAAACCATATATCATAGAAGCATAAATGCGTACAGCTATTTAAAAAAATCATGAATATTCGAGTTCGTAACTGATCTTCCTTTCCTTCCTCAATCAGCCAGCCGGTATTCTTTTTTCTTTGAAATTCACAGACACATATCCAAACGTCAGGTAGAAAAGTATATTGAAAAAAGTGGTTTTTTCTTTGCGGACAATCGCAAAAAATCGGCGAGGTATTTCGAGAAAAAAAATCGTCCAGCAATTCGATCTCGCGAAGATTTTGCTAATGACAATTTTTATACAAGTGTTTTCGACGATGCATCTTTTCGTTTTTCGAATCAAATAAATTGTTCGTTCTTTTTTCAACTCGGATCTAAAGAAGCGTTCAGCGGAAACGGAAACTAGTTTTGACCGTTTTCGGAATATTACTCGGTACCCTAACTTCTTTTGAAACATTCGACGTGTCACGTGACATAGTTATCCTTCGATTTCCTCAAATTGGAATGTTCTATTAGAAAAATCAGTTTGAACGTTTGTGAGGTTGTTGATCTTGTAAATAGCCTCACTAAAAAACTTCGTGTTGTTTCAGTGTTGAGTAAGATGTCGCACGAAGCGTATGAGCTTTACGGACCAATTTTTCGGGTGTGGTTGACGCTTTTGCCCTGCGTCGTGCTGCTAGAACCCGATCACATACAGCTCGTTCTCGGTAATCCAAAGAACACCGAAAAAATCGTTTTCTACAAAATGCTGGACAACTTCCTCGGCAAGGGTTTGATTACGAGCAACGTTCAGACATGGGCGAGGCATCGTAAGATAATACAGCCCGCTTTTCATCTTCAGTATCTTGAGAAATTCGCGATTTCGTTCGCCCGATGTTCCGATCGATTGGCGAAAAAACTTGCCGATCTCGGGGCCCGAGAAATCGACGTGACATCTTTCATCAATGACTCGGTCTACGAAATCCTCAATGGTAAGACCGCGTCAACATTTTTTCTCACTATTTTTGTATACGAAGTTGCGATACGAAGGCGTCGTTTTGTTCAATGTTGCAGAGACCGTGCTGGGAGTGAAGGTCACAGAGGACGGTGTAACCAGCGACGGAAATGAAGAATTGCCATTCAGGAAGTATGAAAGTTGCCTCGAGAGCATAATAATTACAACCTAAGAGTAAAGAGAAACAAAAACGAGGATTTAAAGTTAAGCCGGAAGTTGCATAACATTCATTCAGCCTTATCAAATTATTGTTTGATAGCCTGAATGTGATACCGGAAGTGCCTTTTCAATCTCAGCGGTTTTGTTCCTTCAACGAACTTGACCATTCCTGACCTTCTTGACTGAAGCTTTAATGGCTGAAACAAAAATTAGTTTTCAATTTCTTTAAATACAATTTCTTTATACATCAAAACGATATTTGAATATTTCGAAAATATAATCCTCTGATTTCTGATGCCGAAATTAGCCGAAAATTTGGGCTCTTTGTTCCCCATAAACCCGGAAGGAGGTATAATAACAATAACCCCTATAATTGTATGAATAAATGAACAGGGGCAAAGTGGTCGTGCCGTATCGTCTCACGAGGCCTTGGCTCCTAATCGACACGATCTACAGTCTCACGAGTACCGGAAAAAACGAACAAAAGCATCGGAACGATTTAGCGAACGCTTGCCATCGCATAATAACGCACAAACGCGAGACTATATCGCGCAGCGATTCGGCAACCAATAAGGAATACCCCAGCCTTGTCGATTTTTTAATTGAGAAAACTAGCCTTACCGATGAGGATATTGTTAACGAGTGTTCGACCTTCATGCTCGCCGGACAGGATTCTGTGGGTACAGCAACCGCTATGACCCTCTTCCTATTGGCGAACAATCCCGAATGGCTCGAAAAGTGCGTCGCCGAGAACGACGAGATTTTTTATGAACAAACCGCCGAAGATTATCGACCGAGGATAAATGATTTTCGAGCGATGAAGTATCTCGAGTGGTGCATCAAGGAAACACTGAGATTGTATCCGAGTGTGCCCCTCTTCGCAAGGACTCTCGGCGAGGACGTCAAAATCGGTGAGACTGAAAATAAACACGATCATTGATTGTAAATTTCAAGGTCAAAGTAGTAGCGATTCCTCAGGGCAAGGTAATAACAATTTTCAAGGTCAAAGTAGGAGTAATATCCCATGCCAAGGTAACAGCAATTTTCAAGGTCAAAGCAATTGCGATTTTCAAGGTCAAAGTGTGAGCAATTTCCTAAATCGAGGTAATGCCAATTTTCAAGTAAAAAAAGTAATAGTACTTCCCAGGTGAAGGTGATAGCAATTTTTAAGGTGAAGAGACAGACAACTTTCAAGATCACTTCACATCAACTTCCGTTATCACAGGGAACTCTGTTTTTGACCACTCCAAAATTTTCCACACATGAAAGTGTATAAATTTTGCATGAAACTTTTTTACGTCAGACTCCAGTTAATTAAGGTAATTTGAATATCGTATATCGGTACAAAAAATCTACGAAAAAAGTTGCAGATTTTATTACGCGGAAGATAATTCTGAAATGGAATGCGGCGGTTTTACCGCGAAAAAATGAAGTTGACCTTGGAATAGCGTTGAGAATTGCTAGTAAATGATAAATAATCAACAGAATCATTTTAGTTCCTCGGAAATACGAAACTTTTCTTTCAAATATTATTTTCGAAAGCCATCGCCATTTTTAAAGAGTTTCCAGTTCCTACTCTATATTTTATTTATAAAAAAGAATTGAGATAAAGTTCGTGAATTTCGGATTGCACTGATCGTTGACAGGCAAACGCGTTTTACCAGCGGGCTGTGGAGTTCTCGTGATGCCCTACAGTACTCATCGTTTGCCACATCACTTTTCGGACCCTCACAATTTCCATCCGGAACGCTTCAGCCCTGAAAACTCGGTGAACCGTCATCCGTACTCTTATCTGCCGTTCAGCGCGGGTCCGAGAAATTGCATAGGTACGAAGATGACCTAGCCCTCATAATATTCCTCAAATTCCAGGCATCCACGATATTTGGTTTCATTCGTTCTCTAAAAGTTGATAGAAAATTATTCACAGGGGCCCCACGTAAGAATGTCATCCGTGAGATGGGCAGTTGGGCTTCAAAATTCTAAGTCGATTGATACCAGCATGTATGGTTTCTGGATCAACCACTGAATTGTTATCAATTTTTATAGGCAGCCAATCAGACATGCACTTTTAGCGGGCTTAGCCACGAAATAATTATTATATTTAGACTTTTAGTGTCGTATCGCAGGTCGATGACGATGTATTTTTATACCTTGAAGACAAATCCACAATTTAATTCGCATTGACTTCTCCATTTCTAGGGAAAAATGTCGAAAAAATATTCTAAAAAGGTTTTTCGCATTTAAACCAGTCTAATTTTGCACTTTCGGCAAAATTTCGGGCCTATTCGTAATCAGCGGAAAATTTCCGATTAAATAGACTCCTTTAAGAGTTTAAAAACGAAAAAAAAGATTTTTCGACTGTCCCGGCCACTTTCCCAGAATCTCGAAAATCACGATATTTCAAAAGGTCGTAGAGTACGCTTCTTCTATGCGATGGAGATTTATTTTGTGTGTTTTGAAAAAGTTTTTGCCTGAATTAAATAATGGCGTTGGGATCGTTTCGATATCTATTATAGTTTCCCCGGAAAGTCCACTTGAAAAATGGCAAAAAAAAAGAGACAAAGGGAAAAATTATGTATGGAAAATACACATAAATACATACTTTTCCATTCATATGTATGGAAAAGTATGTATGGAAAAATTGGCAAAAATCGATGGTCCAACTTTGAAATTCTGCCAAAAATCGAAAAATCATCGGATTTTAATTATTAAAAAAGCACTTTGAAGAGAAAATTATAACGAAAAGATTGAGCACAGAGTGGAGTGCCAAATCTTAAAGGGAAAAAAATTGTCGATGATTGAGTGAAAAAACTTTCTTTGCCCTAAAATCCAAAAAAGTTTGGATTTAAACCATTTTTTTAAATGTTCTATTTTGATGTAATTTGATCCCCTAAGCACGAATCTACCATTAATATCCCCCAAAAACCAAAATTTTTATGAAAAAATCGCAAAAAACTTCTAAAAACAGGATCTTCACGCTGTTTTTTATGAAAATTTTGGATTTTGGGGGAAATCAATGGTAGATTCGTGCTCAGGGGAACAAATTACATCAAAATAGACCATTCAAAAAATATTGAAAATACAATTTTTTTGGCAATTTAGGGCAAATTTAGGGAAATTTACGGATTTTAGTTTAAGTTTTTAGTTTAAAATTTTTTCACTCAATCATCGATAACTTTTTTCCTTCAGGATTTGGCACTCCACTCTTTTAATAATTGAAATCCGATGATTTTTCGATTTTTGGCAGAATTTCAAAGTTGGACCATCGATTTTTGCCAATTTTTCCATACATACCCCTTAGTCTCTTTTTTTGCCATTTTTCAAGTGGACTTTCCGGGAAAACTCTAAGAGATATCGAAACGATTCCAACACCATTATTTGAGTCAGGTAAAAACCTTTTAATAGCACGCAAAATAAAGCTCCATCGCATAGAAGAAGCCTACTCTACAACCTTTTGAAATATCGTGATTTTCGAGATTTAGAAAAGTGGCCGGGACAGTCGACAAATTTTTTTTTTCCTTTTTAAACTCTTAAAGGAGTCTATTTGATCGGAAATTTTCCGCTGATTACGAATATGCCCCAAATTTTTCCGAAAGTGCAAAATTAGACTAGGAAAATGCGAAAAACCTTTCTAGAATATTTTTACAACATTTTTCCCTAGAAATGGAGAGGTCAATGCGAATCAAATTGTGGATTTATCTTCAAGGTATAAAAATACATCGTCATGGACCTGCGATATGACGCTAAACGTCTAAATATAATAATTATTTCGAGGCTAAGCCCGCTAAAAGAGCGCGCCTGATTGGCTGCCTTTAAAAATTAATAACAATTCAGAGGTTGATCCAGGAATGGTATCAATCGACTTAGAATTTCCATGCTGGTATCAATCGACTTAGAATATCAAGCCCAAACAAACTCACGGATGACAATCTTACGTGGGACACCCTGTATAATCAATTTCCTGAATTACTTCGTTTTCTAAAATAACAATATTGTAAATAATAAAAATAAGGTAATACAAATAATAGTTAATTGAAGTAAGTCTTTACTTACTATTTGTTATTTATGTTTATTATCATTTATTGGTAATTACCATTACTATTTTCAATTATCTTTTTTATTAAGTACTCTAGAAATTAATACGTCGACTAATCCAATAAGCCAAATCGTATTCAACAAGAATGATATTTTATATTCTTTAAAAATAATATACATGTTTAATATATATATATAAACTATATTCCTTAAAAATCAATTCTTCGTCGTTGCAGGTTACAAGTTTGCAATGCTTGAAATCAAATCGATGATCAGTGCAGTCCTGCGCAAGTTTGTGATCTCTCCGGTTCAAGGTAAGGAGGAGGTCCGACCAAAGTTCAGGCTCACAGTTCGGGCCAAAGGTGGCTTGTGGATAAAAATTGCTCCACGAGGAGGCTGAAAAAACCTCTGCAGGGAAACGCATCCTGCTCGGCATCATCTAGTGCAAATTTAATCGTCACTTTCACCGTGGCGTTCAATTATGACCTATGCTCCGAAGAATGGGCATCCTGGAGATCCTAAAATGTAGCTGAACGCAATTGCCGTGAAGGATCATTTGCAGATTCTTATCGGCAATACCACCAGCTGAATTTGTCTGAGACGTTATGTATATAATATATACAGCATTATCAATGCTACGATATTTGTATTTCTCGTTAATCAAGTTTTCCAAGTTGGGACAATCGGAATGCTTGTCCAATGTATATAAGAAATGTCAAATACATATAAAATTGTAAAGTTATAGAAACCAAATACACAAATGTATACAGCGATGCGTTCATAATTCAAAATAGACCAAGGTCTACGAGACTGAGTTATGTTCCGAGCGATTTTTATGTATTGTATTGTAAAGAATGTATTTCAATTTTCCTGCGGATTTGAGGTTAGGGTATATATTTCTAACCCCGAAAAGTAGGCGAAAAGAGAAAAAAATTTGCGGTATGTTAGCATTTTTAACGGAAGCGAGGGGGGATACTAAAGTAACCCTGAAGGTATTTTGTTCCCCAACTCCGCACTGACCTTGAGAAAGAGGGGTCGAACGTGTAAAAATGACTTTACCTCGGTAATTGATGCCTGTTAAAAAAATGCTTCGAAAAAAGTTGTTTGGAATAATAAAATGTATAAAAAGTTTTTAATTTGTTCGTTCTATAAGAGTATTATTAACATTACTATTATACTATTCAATGTAAAGGAAAATAACTATTTAAATATTTCATAATTATCATCGACATTCTGATAGACACTCAAAACTGTTTCAGAATTTAAAAAAAACGCGTTCGACCTTCTTACCTTGGGGTATCGAAACCTTCTTTGCCTGAGTGTGAACTCACCACCCATCTTCTTGAAATTTGCACGCTTCACGGCACGAGCGAGGTAGCGAGTTCGTTGCCGAGTACAAAGTTTTACTGGCAGCGGACCGTGAAAGGTGGGCGCCATCCGCAGGCAAGATCCAGTACGATGAGGTTGGTAAAACGAAAGAGAAAAGAGTTCGAGACTTTCGAGCCGAACCTCATTGAAATAAGATTTATAATTAATGTGATCTGAATTATTATTCATATCTACATAATTATTGCTATTTTAGTTCATTTTTCGTTCCATTGAGGTATTATCGTCAAAAAACTAAAAACGCGCCCATTTTCATAAGTACAACGAGATCCAATCAGAGGTCGGGCTTATCGGCAGACTCGCAGGAAAGCGTAGCTTTCATTGGCCACTATTGGAAGCATCTTTCCGATAGCCCGTGCAATTTAATCGGTCATTTAACCATTGACTTACGCGCGACATATTTCACGCACGTGCCATTTGTAAAATACCGTCAAGCGCATTAATTTTAAGTTTCTTCGGAATATTTCAGAAATAAGAGACAATTACGAAAAAACGCCATTAAGTGTGATGAACTAAGAGGTTTGTACAGTTTTCTTAATTTTTCTATAATTTTATCGAACAATTCGTCCGAGAAGACTCGTAACTTAATATTATTTTAATAATTACGTGCTTGGCGGGATGCGCGTTTTCTTTGGTTAGGAAACTCGTGTACTTTGTTGGTTCGCCGGCTTTACTTCAATACAAATTATTCGCAGTGTTCTTATGAATTCTTTCAGCCGTTTCAAACGCAACAATAAACTGACAATGGCTACGGAAAATTCGAGGCCGCCCGTGTCCTGCGGCCTGGACTTTTGTGCTGTGCCCAATCTCAACAACTGCATAATATCTGCTAATTCGATGAAGTAAGTATCGATCATTACTAACTGCAATGAAAAATATATGAAATTTTATTCATGCATATTAAACAACGTTACTTTGTAAGGTTCGAATTCATGTGCATTCCTTTGGTGCATCCTCTCTACAAACAAGAATTCATATCTGGACCAGCCAAGAATAGACCAGGACCGTTTACACGGCCGGATATGATACTCAGCAGTTCAGGTACGTCGATTAGCCCAAAACAGATGAAGATCATTTCAAAAGGTAGCTAAGAGCTAATAAATCCTCAGATTGGAACAGCCTGGTAGTGGGAAAAATATCACCCCACATCAACGTCGATTCTCTATGTCCGGACGTTAGACGGAACAGCGAAAAGACCCTACATCAAGAGCTGGCTCTCGCCTCCCATTTGGGTCTTTGCGCTATC
Source organism: Ophioninae sp. B BG-2022a (assembly GCA_030522765.1). Classification (NCBI taxonomy): domain Eukaryota; kingdom Metazoa; phylum Arthropoda; class Insecta; order Hymenoptera; family Ichneumonidae; species Ophioninae sp. B BG-2022a. The sequence continues at coordinate 36,980 of JAPYZJ010000281.1, forward strand.
ACTTTCAAGCTAGAAGGGAACATAAGCGAAAATACCAACTTGGCTAGGATGATCAACGACAAATTGAGTTCACCCAGCTTTCAGGTAGAGGTCGTACGATTAGAGGATGTCTCGCAGCGAGCAATCGCGTTAACTGTCTCGTTTTGTAACGCGCAGGTTTGGGTGCAAGTTCCTATGGAAAATCCTGCCAAGCGAGCTCTGTATTACAGAGGCGTAGAGGACGCAACAGTCGAGAGCACTTGGGAATGGTGGAATTCATTTAGGTCTCTGTGCGACTTTGACAACAAGCTGGGTGTCGCTCTGATAGTGAGTCATGATTTACCGGAAGCTGACGAGCTGGATCGATGGATGGGCGAGCCTATTAAGTGCCTGGTTATACCCACGACAGTATTCATAACTAACAAAAAGGGATATCCTGTTTTAAGCAAGGCTCATCAGCACTTGGTTAAAAAGTTCTCCGCCCTGAAAATACAGTTTGTATTGACAGGTGCCAATCACTACAAAAGTATGGAATGCTACCATGATTATGTGAATCACTTGTGGAAGGTAATTTTTTTTTATTCAAATTTTTCCTCTGCTACGATCAATTATCTTTTCAACTCAGCGGAGCAAACGGTATAGTGCAACATTTGTACGAGACAATTGTATCCCTTATCGCACTTGATATCAACAGAACAGCGATTCCAACGGACTGGTAGAAGCTTTCGCCAAGGGCTACGAAGATTATCTACAATGTCCATTGCAACCCCTCAAGGACAATCTCGAGTCTCAAACGTACGAAGTTTTCGAGAGAGATCCCTTCAAATATACAGAGTATCAGAACGCCATAAAAAAAGCAATCGCGCAAATTGGCCACAGAGGGGATCGAACTCGCTCAGTGTGAGTATTCATTGGACGAATATATTTGAATTTTTAAATATTTACAAAGATACATAATGTGTGATTCGTAGAGTCGTGATGGTTGTGGGTGCAGGAAGAGGACCGCTCGTCCAAGCCGCTATCACGGCTGCTATGCAGGCTAAAATAACAATCAAGGTTTACGCCGTCGAAAAGAATCCCAATGCGGTGCTCACGTGAGAATAATTTGTTTTGAATTAATATCAAGAGAATGTGGAAGATACAGAGAGGGACCAAGTGTGAGATGACAAGTCACCGCGTTGTTAAATTTCTCGTAATATTGTTGACCTATGATTTTTCTGATTAATATTAATCTTGTCGTAACTAAACTATTACACACTACTAGAAAGCTTATTTGTGGAAACGAGTGGTTATGTACAAAACTCAGAAGATACGAAAAGTCACGACTGTTCCTCCCTTTCTCACCATCTCGCGTTAAATTTATTGAAATAATAATTAAAGCGAGTAATTATTGATTCTTACGTACAGGCTACAATCGCTGAAAAATGAAATGTGGGGAGATCAGGTGACCGTCGTTTCCAGCGATATGCGAGAGTGGGAAGCGCCTGAGAAGGCAGATATTCTAGTTTCTGAGCTTTTAGGGTCATTCGGGGATAACGAATTATCGCCCGAGTGCTTGGACGGTGTGCAACGTTTTCTTAAAGGTAAAATTTATGAGTTTTAGCTTGAATGTTTTAAGATTATAAGTTCAGTAGGTTGAAACTTTCGTTACGAGCGAAAAAGCAAATTTCGTTACGGTTGTTTTTCTTTTTCGTTCAGACGACGGTGTCAGTATACCGAATTCTTACACGTCCTATATAAGTCCCATACAATCCTCGAAATTGTACAACGAGGTGAGGCAGACTAGAGACAAGGACAAAAGCGACATTGCTCACTTTGAAACAGCTTACGTGGTACATCTCCAGAACAAATACGTCATCGGAGAGCCTCAATCATTGTTCTCGTTCAAGCATCCCAATCGAGGTACGCATTGGAATGATACCAATGGCCAGTGATCCATCTATCGGAAACAGTCCAAAAATTTCTCTATTCTATCACTTTATTCTATTATCGCAATCGTTGAACGTTTCAGACGAGGTTATTGACAATAACAGATACGAGGTGAGAAAGTTCCGTGTGAAGCAGAACTGCGTCCTTCATGGATTCGCTGGTTATTTCGATGCTGTATTATTCGACAATATACAATTGAGCATCGTACCGAATACTCACAGTCCTGGAATGTTTAGCTGGTTCCCGATATTCTTTCCAGTTCAAGTTTGTTCTGTTTCGATATATTCTCTCTCGCGTGAGATTCTATAAAATTGCATTGCGATATCGTCGCTCTTCAAATTTCAGACGCCGCTGCATCTGCGAGCCGGTGACGAATTGGTCGTCAACTTCTGGAGACGATGCAATCCCGAAAAGGTTTGGTACGAGTGGAGCATTAGTGGACCGGCGCCAGGACCAATTCACAATCTCAACGGAAGATCGTACACCATTGGTCTTTGATCATTCTTTTCCATTGTTCGTTCTTCTCGTTTATCTGAGTAAACTTTCTTTCTCAAACTTCAGTATTAAATCGGATGACAAATCGTTGAATTGAACGAGAGCGAGAAAGTAGTTTTTCGATTCACCATTCACATGACATTGCTCAGAAGCAAAATATTGTTTTCCTGGCTCGACAGTGTTTTCTTGAAAAGGATAAATCATATTTTTCTTTACACGGATCAACACCTATTCACCCATTGCACACTGAACGAATACACTGAACATGGATGTAGGGTAAGGGAAGAAAAAAAAGACGAAGATATGTGATATTTCTAAGAGGATTTACGATGAATAAATTAATGTTTATCACTGAAAGTGTCAAGTAGTACCATCAAAATGACCGAGAATTTGACTAAGATTCTGAATCTAAACGTAACTGAAAACTCGATAGATTTATTGCTTCTGTATCGGCACAGAATTTTCCCAGTTCCCCTGTGCCTTTTCCAATGCATGACAGTCCGAGGCGATCGTCATGGATTGGAAAGCATGTGTGCCATTCGCTACAATGATAGTAAAAAGGTTGCCAATATTCGCAACGGCGTATAAACTGGTATTAACCTATGTAATAACGAAGATAAACAAGCATACATTCGTCTCGCTTCGAAAATGGATTTCCAACGACATATTCGAATTTTTCAAGCAGCTGTAAGGGTCAATGGGATTTTTGAAACTAAGATAACGAGGAAGCGTTGCGTGTTATCTCTTGCAGGAATGTTTATAGTCCGATAACCTCGTTGACCTCACGTGATCGTGGAAAAACTCTGCTTCGGGTTTGCGTTATCATTATCGTGTTCACGTGCCATATTTCGAAATTTCCACTTGTGCTGTCTTTTTTTCATTAACTTTCGATGATCATCGGAATAGGCGAAAATATATTTGGCAATATACAGCTGATAAATATTGTGTTCAAAAGAGCATTTTTATAAAAGAAGAAAATAATGTACGAATAGCTATGCAGCTCGTGAAGGAACTTTGAGTTTTGTGCGTTCATCGATTGTTCGGCCGATAAGAGGGGTTTTGACGATGACGAAACGATAGCCTCAGGAGGCGGCTTCGCGAGGCTCTCAACCAAACGCTAGTGTGACTATCCGCCATTCGCTTGGTCGCAGGCGTGCGCGTCGTGTTTCGGTGTTACCTGAGTATCGCGCATGTGCACGCCGACGAGCACGCGCGTACCAAAATAACCTCAACGACCGTATTATCAACTCGAAGCAATTGAACGAGTAATCCACGACGAAGCACGAGAGTTTTTCAATTTTTTTTTGGCTCTTCGTGTACGTTAATTGCTCGGATATGGCACAATTGGCTACGCAAGCACTGAGAACGACGATCAGAACGTTCACTCAGACGGGAGCCTCGAGGGTAGTCGGCATCACCGGTACTGCAACCCTGAGATCTTTGCTTCACTTCCGGTCGATTGGCACGACCTTAGCAGCGAAAGCATCGGGCAAGTTCGAATCCATTTTTTTTAAGTATAAGAACTCTACACTTTAGGTTATCTTGACGAGGCTAGTAAAACGAGGCGCTGATTTTATCAATTTGAGAATTGGGATGTATTAACACTTTTTGCGAATGCGACGAAATATCGCCAATATAATTTGTGTAATGTTTGTGCACTTTTGATGAAGTATATTATAAAATAGGCTCAAATAATATCGATCGATTATTTTATAGAAAAACGCCTTCAGAGTTCTGATTAATATAAACTAAATCGCCAAAATATGCTTCTGGACTGTCACGCGACTGTGCATGCAGCGCGCCCAAGCGTCGGTACGCAGTTTCATGTTTACGGCTGTAACTACCGGACAACTCCGAATTTTCATTCAAAATTTTAACACGATATTCTCGAGACGTTGCACAAACATTGAATGACTAAAAAAAAAGATTTTTTTAATAAAGGTAAAGGTACTTCTCCCTTCAATTATCGTTTCCAATAATTTTCATGATTTTTCTTCAATTTTTTATTTTCATTAAATTCAACCCGACTCTGAGTAGTCATTAAAGCTTCCCCCTCTTTCAAGATATCGGCAATTTCAGATCGAAAAAACGCCTCACAGGAAACAAGAAAAAAACACTTGATATTGAACCAGCGTTTTTATATTCATAAAAGATTGAGTTGTCCAATGAAGTACTTTGAATTCGTGTAAATATGAAAAATCAGCTAAAATGACATTTTTAAACGAAACAATTTTTGCAGAGAGATGGTACACCGTTACACACGAATGGATCGAGATGAAAGACGGCGACAAGATTGGCAGAGTCGGTATCTCGGATTACGCTCAGGACGCTCTCGGAGACGTTGTCTTTGCCCAATTGCCGGAAGTCGGATCTTCGGTAAAAAAGGATGGTGAGTTGGTTCGACAAAAGCTCCACTGGGAAATCATTCGTGTCGTAATGCTCCTATGCGTTCGCAACGTAAATAAAAATAGGGTATTCTTCAACATTACCCTACTGCCATCGCGGCCGTACTATCGTCAGCCTTTCATTGGCAAATCCATTTCTCCCACGATTTTCAGAGGAATGCGGGGCCCTGGAATCCGTAAAGGCGGCATCTGAGATCGCGAGTCCGGCGAGTGGAGAAGTCGTGGAAACGAACGACTCACTGTCGAAGAAACCAGGCCTCGTGAATAGCTCGTGTTACGAGGAGGGTTGGTTGTTCAAGCTGAAAATGACGAATCCTGACGAGATCAACAGTCTCATGGATGAGAAATCGTACAAGGAGTACCTGAAGTCAGATCCGCATTAGATGTACACGCGTTACGCGTGCGCACTCGTTGCAACGTCGCGTGAGTTATCTTCTGACGATGTAGAACGAAAAACCAACTCGTTGGAACGCCGTAAAAACGGATCGACGAAAACTTCGAAAACGCGAGCCAAACAAGGGAGCAAACACGCTCTCTCCGACAATTTACCATTTAACAGTAGAGCTTTCTCACTTTCGTCATATTTTCCTAAATTCTGTCACGTGGATTCCCGTAATTTTTGCCTAGTCAATTTCGAGCCAATCAAACGTCGGATTTGGTCATATTTTTTTACGCTGCACAGAAGAGCACTGCGATTAGAACAAAATGTACATAAACGTAGATACACACGTGCACGATTAACGTGTATATATATATATATATACATACATGTTTATATATATATATAAAGATTGGAATCGTTGATACCCACTGACGCGAGTCGAAGGTTGTGTTATTAGATGCGCCGTTTATGTTAATAAATTTATATTTACAATCAATCCTGAATGGGTTTTTTTTTTTCGTTCTGGCAGGTTTACTACATAATATATACATATAATAGCCCAGCTCTTGACGGCAGTGTCAACAACTCGTCGAAACTCCACTTTCCTGCTTTTCCTGAAAAATGTATACGTTCTTTATTCCTCCGTATCTGGTATATGTGTATATATATAGGTATATACACACACATACACACATTTGTATATGTATATAGATTTTGTTTTGTTAATCGAAAGACGCGCCATTTAGATTGGATCTTATTAATCACATGGATGTGTATGTATTCACATACACCCACATATATTTATGTATATTCTAAATTAGAGAACTCTGCCAATTGCATAATTGGTAACTGTACATCAATCACACAATGTATAATAAAACACCGTAGATATTTTCTTGCGCTTGCTACAAGTTTACAATTTTTTTTTCTTTCTCGACGAATAAATTTCGCAAACGAGGAGTCGATCGGACGATTATACGATAGGATAAACGCGAGAAATTTTTTTGTTCACCAATAACCCGTCGTGTCTCTTCGTTTCTTTCCGTAGTGTGATTTCCAAAATAATCAGATCGGCCACGTTCGACACTTTGTCAAAAATAAAAGCAAGACGAAGGACAATTTTTATATATAATATAAAACTTACGAAAGCGTTAAGCTAAGCTTTCAACCCAAACGGCAAAACGAATCCTCGTCCTTTTTTTCCCTTTCTCTTTTTCTTCGGTCTCTACGTGGTTTTCTTTTTCTTTCAATTACGGGCATGTGTGGGCGGCGAAAAGTTTCGTCAGCGCTGAATCAGTTGCCATCTGGGTTTGTGTGTGTTATTTTGAGGTATGTGGTTACTAAAGATGTAAAAGTATAAAAAACTTAATACACTTGTATGGAGGTAGTTATTTCGCTAGATGGGGGTCCGAAAATTTTCGACGATTTTGAAGAACCCACGTATATCGGAGTGGCGTGCGTTTTATCATTTTTTTCTTATCATCGATTTAAAGAATCAGACGCGGAATAATTTTCGGCGGAATAAATTTCTCGATGAACAAACGATTCGTAAGGCTGAACCACCATGAACGGATTGTTCAGCTGAATCCTCGAACGAGATAAACGAAAACTGAGCTATCCGAGCCACTCTGACATACTGCGTCTCGTATGCACAAGGATTTGGATTGGGTCTTCAATATTTGTTCGACAAAGCGGTCGATTTGAAATTTTGGAAACACCCTCGTAACATTCGTCCTCGTCCAGAGGTGTTTTTTAAAAACGATTATTTTTCTGTTTTTTAATCGAATGAATTTCACCGGCCCACGAGGGTCCTCGCGTCACGTGCTTATCAGCGAGTACGCACGAGTTGGATGAACGAGAAAAAAAGTCCTAGCCACGTATTATCAGTTATTCCAAAACTCGTGTTTTGTTTTTTTTTTGTTTTTTTTTTTTAGTATCGATATGCGAGAGCAATATTACAGCGTCCTCGTTGTAATCGGAGGATCTCGCTGTGTCACCAAAATTGCAAGAGATTCAGGTACATCATTCTCCCGTTACGCGCGCACAATTAATCGTTGTCAATTTGTTTCTATCACTAGGAATCGATCGAAGGAAAAAAAAACGAAATAACGCATTACGTTCTTTTATCGAGAGAGCGCCAAGGATCTATACGTAGTCTAAATCTTCAATCGTTGCCAACGAAACACAAAGTAAACAACGAATACGAAATAAACAGTATTCTCAATTGCCAGCGTATACAATTTATGAAGAACACAGCGATGGTTCATTGAACGGGCGTCTCGTTTCCTTGCATTCTCTTTTTTTTTCTCGCTCCTCCCGCTTCTCATCGACCGCCTTTCACGCCGCACTGAGAAAGAATTTGTCTGACCAACCGCCGAACAATAATAATAATTAATAACAATAATAATAATAATAATAATAATATCCTATTATGAAAAATAAATCGAGTTTCACTTAATATTTCTCTCTGCTATTCTTAACATGTAGTAATTATATCTCGTTATATTTAACAACTGCGATAAGACAATTATGCAATCTTATACGGCAATAATGTAATAGTTAATCGTAATAATCATAATAATAATAATAATAATGAATTAATGTAATAATAGCTAGACAGTAGGACCACATAAACCTTGCTCCAATGATTCATTTTTTTCTTTATTACTTCAATCTTAAATATAAGTGTTTCTTTTATTTGTTTTTTTTTCATTATGGTACAATATACAGTAGTAAAATATTTCATCGCAATTCATGGTTATTTCGATTTTTTTTATTTTTGTCCGCCACCTATTTTGAGAAGAAAAGAAAATAATAATAATAATAATAATAATAAAGGTAATAATAATAATGATAATAACGATAATAATAGTAATAATAATAATAATAATAATAATAATAATAATAATAATAATAATAATAATAAAGAGAGATACATTGATTAAGATTTTCGTTTTTTGTTTCGTTACTAAAAATTAGTAAAGACATTAAGTAGCTAACAATGTTTTGCTTTGTTTTTTTTTCCTTTTCAGTAAGCAACAGAAATATATTTCTTTTTGTTAATTCGTTCTCTTTTATATCTCATTAAACTATACACAAAATATTCGTAATTACATATTTAACATGATTTCATCGTCCGATAATCTATACAACGTAGATTGGAATGTGTTAACTAGTATTTACAGTAGTAGTTTTAGCCCTGCTTGTTGTGCAAGTGTGAGAAAAATGCAGATATTCATTTATCTTGTTTTATTTCTTTGTTTTGTTTTTTTTTTCTTGTTTGTCGTAGGAAGTTCTAAGGATGCCCAGGTGGCCAGGTGCGACGAACATTCGATCGTGGAATCGCAATTTTGCTTATCTATCCCCTCCCCCGTGGCCCTTTTCTTCCGCCCCAAAAAAGAAAAATATATATATATATATATCCAGGCTCGAACGTCATGGCGGTTTGTTTCTTTATTTTTCTTCGCATCACATGCAATTTCATTTGTCAATCAGGTATGCCCATTAAATCCCTTACAAGTAGCACGTATGACCATTGGAGCTCGGATCTCTTTGCATCGCTTTCTTTTTCTTCTTTGTGTTTGCTTTGCTTGTTTTTTCCCATATTTTTGTTGTTGTCGCTTCAAAATAACGTTTCCCGTGTGTTTCAGGATGTTTGATTTCAGTGAGAGCAAGGCTTCAGTGGTATGCTTAAAAATAATTGCCTCTATTTATTAGAAAAATAGCTTTTACTTATTTCGACAAAAGTTGCCCGCCCTTTGACCAATATCTTCTTTTTCTTACTCTCTCTTTCTCTCTCTCTCTTTCTTTCTCCGTATTTCCCTGTCTCTTTCTCTATCTCTCGCTCTTTTTGTTTTTGTCTACTTTGTATGTCTGTTTATCATTTTTTCCTCTCTATTCTTCTTTTTTTTCTGTCACCTCTTTTTAAAACCACCCTTTGTACTGTTTTCAAGGCATCTCGCTTACTGTTTTCCCTGCGCTTTGTGTATGTGTATTTCTTTCTCTCTTTCTTTCTCTCTCTCTCTGTCTTTCGCTCTTTCCTTTTTTACTTCATTCGAAGCCCCGTCGCGCAATAAAGCTGCGCGAAGTATTTTACATCTGACGCGCGGTGGCCTTATTCACCCGTGGATACATCTCTAAAACTTCAACATCGAATATAGAAAATATATGTCGTTATATATATATGTATATATATATGCATACATATATACATACATACATACATATATGTATATATATACATATTTTTTTTAACTATATATTTAGATACACTTCTTACGTTTTCTTTCCTTCCGTTTTACATACACTATGAATATATGTAAAGTATGTATAACTTTTATACTTGATTTGTTTCCTTCTTTTTTTTTTTTCATTGTCTTTGTGTATTTCACGAATCAACGAGAGAGACAAAGAAAGTCATGTCGATAATTAATCTCTCGTCACCTTTACTTCGACCGTACATATTTTACTCTTCTCCTAAAAATTTGCCGTTGATGTTCAAAAGATAGTAACGGAAGAACGATCGACAAAGTTGCGTGAATTATTATTCTTCATTCTTCTTCGGCACGTGGTTAAATGTACAATGACCGAGAAAAGGGACGTAACTGATAGGAAATTTGTACGGTAATTTGGTAGCTTTCGTTGCGATGACGCGTGACTGCGAATTTCTTTCAATTTTCATCACAATAATTGAAAAATCGACAACGCGGCGCGTTTCAATTTTGCCCGTTTCGCCGCACTCGTCAAGTTTCGTCTCTTTCATTTTTTCGATACAACTGACCCAAAAAAACTTCAGCGGTAAAACCCGAAAACTCATAGAATTAGCATCGAACACACAAAGTTCACCAGATCGCGTTTTTGCTTTTCACTCACAAATGTAAACGTTTGGAACGTACTGAGAGAGTTTGAGTAGAAAATTTGAATGCGTTTGCCGGAGGATCGTCGAATCGTCCAAAAAAAAAAAACGAATTTTTCGAATGTTCTTTCGTATTTGCAATTTCGATCGAGCGTAACATTGCAGTCGCTCACGTGAGACCCGTACGAGGAACGAGCATCGCCGGTTCGTTCGGGTTTGCTCGGAACTTTTAACGAAACTAAAACGATGTAAAAAATAAAAAAAAAAAACATGTATTTTTGTTCCCTGCGAGTTTTACTATTTTTTGAACATGAACGCTTGAGAAAAATGTTCCTCGACACGGCGTTTGTTCCAGCGTGAGGTGAAACAAAGGCATCGAATAAAGAAGAGCCGGGAGCCTTGGTCCGATTACACCTATGTGGCTCTTGCTCTCATCCGTGTTTCTTTCTTCCTCCTCTTTCTAGACACTTCAAAGGGATTCCCTTGAGGATTGTAGGGTGGGAGAAAAAATGGATTTTCTCTTGTTTTCGTTATAACCGATCAAGACTCGAGAGATAACGGGGGAGGGCGTGTACAAAGCTACGAATTCGCCGGTGTCTCGGGCCGACAAACCGATTCCCTCGGTAGGCCTCTTCAACCCGCGAATGGCCGTTTCGAGCAGCTCGTGTCCGCGTAGTCGCGAAAGTTTCGGAACTTCCGACGAGACAAGACGATTACGAGTAGCCCCGAGGCCGGACACCGGTATGTACGTTCCTTTTTGAGCGACGGAAGAGTCACGCTTTTGCGTTTTTCCACTCTCGATGAAGCATCGTCGTCGTCGTGCTGGTGATCATCAACATCAACATCATCGTCGTCATTGTCGTCATTGTCGTCGTCATCGTCGTCGGCCTCGTCATCGTTTCATTTTCTCTTCGCGTGTAACATCTCCATTAGAAGTGTCTGAGTCGGCGCTCCGCCGTTGCAATGTTTCTGGTAAAGGTGATCCTCGCCTCTACTCGCGACCACGTGAATCTCCGGTAATACTGCTAACAGCTTGTTGAACTTATCCTGCGAAAGAAGGCAAACAATTTTACATTCTCATCCAATTCGAGACGTTAATGAACTCGTGATCGGTAAAATCGCAAATATTTCGCAAACTCGAGACTCGTTTCTACACTAACGACGAACACTCATCCACATTGATCTACCGGTTATTGTCGATCGTGTTTTTCTCAAGATTACACCAGTTTCTCGGTATCTTCGAAAAGTCAGGTTATTTCCTTTCTTTTTTTTTTCTGTTTTGCAGTTGTACGAGCGCGATGCTAAGTTTAGTGTTAAATTTATTTGCAGGTCGATTAATGGGATCACGGTTAATAATACCAAGCTTACCGGTATTGATGGATAACAGTTTAGCGTGTAATCCAGAAGCGCCTGTTGTACTTGCTCGTGACCCTCCTGAACATGCTTCTTGTTCACTAGACCACGTACATCTGGGGATTATCATTTTCAACGTTATCGTTTCGTAAATATTATATTAAATATCATCGTAAATGCACGATTCTTCATTTAGGACAATCGTAAACGTGCAAAACAATTCAAAATGACGGAGACTCGAGAGTTTCGTTTTTTTTCTTCGTTTTTTCATTGAAAAAAGAAAAAACTTTTCGTACGTATACGTGTTGAAGTTCGAAGCCCAAGATTGGAAGATTGGAAAATTCTTTAATATCTGATAAATCGAGCGTTAAACGTTTGAGAGTCGACTCACCGTGATTGAGAAGCATTAGAAACTTTATGCATATGTAATCGGACAGATCGAATTTCAGCTCTTGTAGTTTGGAGGAAAGATCGTTGAAGAGATCGGCGAGCGAAGGTACACCGAGTAGGCCGAGACAGAGGAGATCAAACTTTTGGCCGTTGTGAAGTGTCGTCTCGTCCGGTAAGTTGTTGTGTAACCTCTGATGGAGATGGTCGAGCACCAGCATATCCGACCATGAGTGTTGCAGTAGCTTCATTTGGTCGTCAACCTGTCGGTCGAAAAAACCACAAAATTTTATTAACGCGTTGAAGCGCTTTCCCTCCGATTGGGAAACGAGAATTACAGTGGGAAGGAAATTGAAGAATGGAAAATACGAAATTTGCGTAGCGACGCGTGTTTCTGCAAAATCCCACAAATTGACGCGTCAAAAATGAAATTTCTAAAATTCTCTCATTTAAAAACTCTTTTTTTTTTTTAATTTCTTCGTAACGCAATTTGTCTCGATTTTAGTTTCTTTTGAGTGTCGATTGGAAATTTCTAAATTATGATCATTTTGTTTGTATCGTTCGACGAACGAAAACAAAAAATCGCGTGAGCTAAAATTTTGATAGAACTTTTCCAAGTAATGCTAAAATGAAGTAAAAAAATGACGTTGCTCTTCTTCACTTTCCCTTACGATGGAATTTCAAGCATAAATGTTGAGACGCGATTTTTTCGCGGTAAAATTATCCGCCGTGAAAAAAAAAGGAGAAAAAAAAAAACAATGCCAAAAGAAACGATTGCGAATTATTGCACGGTATTTCCCTCTCCGTTAGTCCTCTTTGGGACGGCTACAGTAACCTAGAAACGTATCTTGTTGTGACCCAGATATGAGGCGATGCTTGAAATCATTCAGAGATTGTGCAACGCAGCCGCCGAGCTGCGGCTGCTTGCTTGGTTACCTCACATCCCTCCTCGAGGCCTGTAACTGCGCGCAGTGGCGTATACACAGTCAGCAAAAGGCCAATTTCTACACAACCAAACGAGTCGCCATTCTTGCTCTTCGAGCACGTATTACTTCGAGTTTAGAGTAAAATTTGAAGAACGGAGATTGGCAATTAGTCTACTGGAACGAAACAGAGATATCCTCAATATGTATTACAAATTTTTTATTTTGTCACTCATCATATTATTGAAAATATCGTTTAAATGAAAAATTAAATTTAAAAAAATGTATCCTTTGGCTAGAAGAGATAATCGACGTTTCAGTTTGTTTGGGTTTGGAAAATTGTCGTATCGACTTTGGTGATTTTTTTATTCACAAAAGACCAAACGATCGATGTTATAAAATGAGTAGACAAGAATGCTTGTTGGGGCTTCCTCGGTATTTCAGTATTTCTCGTATTGTCGGATTCACCGATCAAAAATTGAATCAATCTTATCTGACGTTAATAAATAATTCATTTATTCGTGTTCCTCATTGTTCGATACTTGTTCGCAATTATTTGGATTTTGGGAGTTTTATGATCGAACAATCCCAGTGATTCTTTCAAAATAAAAATTGATGTTATATTGATTGCTACATGAAAATTTCAAGGCTGTACTATACTGTACAGAGATCAGTAATGTATCTAGACTCCGTATGAGAACGGAGAAATTTCACATCAAATCGCTCGCAAGCTCGAAAAAAATGTAGTATTCGCCAACAAAATGATTCGCACGGTAAAAAACCCAAATCAAAGATTGCCCAATCGTTTTCAAAGAGTGTAAGAGACCCGCTTAAAAAAAAGACTAGTCGTTAGTTTTAGATAGTGTTATCCTCGTTTTCTTCGCTTCCATGGACAATTGGACAATCGAAAAGAAGCGGCAATCTTTTTTTCCATTCCCGATTAAGCCTTCACTGCAGCGATGTATTGACAAGTGTAAACGGTACATTAGGACTATTCTTCGAATTTGGTGACAAAAGTTACGATATTTTCGAAAGAGGTTGAAGTTCGCAACGTTGCGAGGCAACGAAAATCTTAATTTCTTAATTTCTCTATTTTTTTTTCTTCAATGCAATCGTAATTGAAATAACTCAATAATTACACGAATCTTTATTGTGATATACATAGAATTTAAATATGAAAAAAAACTATATCACCTAATAATAGATTTAATGAAATAAAAAAAAAAATGAGAAAATAAATGTTCGTAGCGTCGCAACGATGCGAACTTCAAGTCCCATATTTTCGATGAAACTGATGAATCGCGCAGCGATCGAAATACGAACCTTGAGATCCTTGAAGAAAACGGAGTTTCTCGCCCAATCGACCTGGGAGAAGAGATTCTGATCGAGCACTTTGCACATGAGTTCGAACAAGTCAACCTCGCACTGATTGTACGTTTGATTCTGTAATAAACTGAAGAGTGATGCTTGCCACTCGCGATCGTCCACGGTTTGTACAAAGTCTCTAATCATCGGACTAGTTTTTAATGTACCGGTATTCGGCACTTGATTGGGATTAACGGTGGCGCTGGTTTGGCCGCTTTGACTCGAGTGTTCGCCAAAGTTGAAAGCTTTAGGGCTTGAGGTAGTCGAATTCGCGGCCCACAATTTGCTGTCCAAGCTTGGATTCGGATTGTAGAGATGATTGCCGCCAGTTATCGCGGTTTGGGAGGAGGGGGCGATCAATTGATGTTGTCCGGCGCCACCGCCGTTGCCACTGCCGCCGCCACTTCCGCCGCCACCGCCGCCACCGCCACCGCCACCGCCGACACCACCGCCGGTTTGATTCGTGACGAGACCCGCGGCGACCGCCGCCGGCGATGGACTCGAGTCCGGTGACGAGGTCAGACTCGACACCTGGGGTATTTGAATCTCTTGCTTTATATGAAGAAAGGGCGTCACCGAGGACGAATAACTCGACGGGTCGCCTAGACTTCCTCTTATCGTTTGAATCGCCAATTGTCGTTGTCTCAGTAGCTGCAATTTTCTCGCTCTGTCCCTCTTGTACATCGGACCGAACTTGTTCCGACCCCCTCGCATCCTGTCCGCTCGTACCGCTGCAAAATAAACGACAACCGAATTTCAGTGATTTTCATATATTATGTGGCACTCGGGTTCGAATCATTGGCGAAATTAGGGAAAATAATGAACTTTGGCTCTTCTGGGTTTTCGGATTATAACTAGTTTTTTAGGGGTTTTTTTTTAGTTTTTTTTTTGTTTTTTTTTTAAGTTTTTTTAAAGTTTAAAGTTTTTTTTAAGTTTTTTAAAAAGTTTTTTTTTCAAGTTTTTTAAAAGTTTTTTAGTTTTAGTTTTTTAGTTTTGCACATTCCCTTTTACGTGCAAGGGAATGTGGTTTTTAATCACTGGTTCTTTTTTGTTTGGTGTCTTGGTTGGGAAACGAGGATTTCGTTGCCAGGGCTCCTTATTGGAGATTCGTAGAATTTTGCGTCCTTGGAATACAACGGGAATTCATTATTTTTAATTGATGATTTTTCGGGGTCTTCGCTGTGAAGATTGGAGAATCGTTCCCGTAGATTCTTAGTGAAGGCTTCGTAAGGATAAGTTCTTCGGTTTAGGAAGTAAAAGAAAAATATTTTGATTGCGGTGATATTTGTTTTTATTGATAATGAGGAAAAGTATTGCTTTCCAAAGATGCAAAATTCAACGTGGCACTATCTCTCTCTCCCTCTCTTTCTCTGTACTAAGAGAAAGAATATTCTTGCATCTTTCTCAGTAGCATTTAAGGCTGATAAAGTTGTGAAGCTGAAAATTCACTTTTTAATTTATAAAAGTTTCGTACGTTTGTGTGAACGAAGGGAAACTTTTTGCCTGAATGACTCGCAAGAAAAGCACCCCGAATTTATCTTCCACTTCATAAAAACCGAATCCGTCGAGTAGAATCTGACATAACGTAATTTTCATTGCACAATTATCAAGCCTCAAATTTTCAACGAAATTACGTAAAAAATCCAACAACTGAGCTATGAGGATTTTTACGAGAATCGTACCGGAAAATCAATGATTACGATTCATTCTAAATTCCATCAGACGCATCTTTAACAGCGCTTTGTATAAAAAAATTATTATTTTCAAATCGTTAATGAATTTCTTGCAAAGAAAAGACAAAAAAAAAAAAAAAAAGATCGGATCAGCTTCGAGGTGCGCTATCTCCATTCAGGGATTGATCCTTTTCCTGCGGATCTCTCCGTGCGCCAGTTTCACTTGGCCTTTAATACCGTAGTGTAGCCGGTAAAATTATTCAAAGCTCTCTCTGCCTCCCCCTCGTTGAGTATTCTCGCGAGGCAAGGCGAAAATATCCGACATGATACCCGCTTGTCCTCGAACTAAATTCTCTCTTCTCGTCGACACAACGGAGAGTACCATACATTGTAATTTCGATCGAATCGCCTTCGGTTGCGAGTCCGTTCGCGTTCGTGTATTCGTATATTTAAAGAGGAATACACAAGCTTAGGAGTAGCCTTGATGGAGTTTCTAAGGCCGGATAGTGCTCCGTTAGTGTTGTCGATTCTCGAGTGGTATCCACCGTCGGTGCACACGCAAACAGAGATCTCCAGGAAAACTGGTGATGGCGGAAGCCGCGGGTAATTACACGGAAGTTCCAGAAAGGTTTTCTCTATATCTCTCGCGTGCCATTTTCCTGCACGGAGTAAGGTCGAACCTCCAGGTTGTTTCGGCGTTTCTCTCGTCTTTCTTCCTCGTTCTGATCCCCGAGGATCGTTCGTACACGAGATCTTGACGGGTTCGTTCATTCGTAGGGATCGATTTATCCTCTTGAGTATTTCATTTATTCGATCAATGTTTTTGCCTCCCCCCTTTTCCTCGCTTTCTCTCCGAGACTAGTCGAAGTGCAATTTTCTCAGGAACAAAGGATGAATTTCAATGGCAAAGGGACGAGAAGGGAGCAGACACGAATGAAATTAAGGTAGGTGTCTAGTCTAGAGATTGAAAAACGCGGAAAATTTTCAAAATTTTTTTTCTCGCCTTTCATCCGAGATATAACAATAAATTTTTATTCAGAACATCGAGTAAATCGTATACAGTAGGAATTGTTTTTTTACTTTGTCCAGCATTTTATGAAAAATTCGTAGAGGGCGCCAAAGTCGAGGCTGCAAAAAAAGAAACGTTCCCATGGCGGACGGATAATCTCC
>JAPYZJ010000282.1:0-87325 GCA_030522765.1 Ophioninae sp. B BG-2022a
ATATAATATAATATAATATAATATAATATAATATAATATAATATAATATAATATAATATAATATAATATAATATAATATAATATAATATAATATATATGGATGCAACGTAAATATTTAAGAACTCCCGATGCCACCATTATCAACATATACCCGTTGATGTTGGATACAGTGCTTCCGATACTAGCACTGCTGTTGCTACACGTCATGTACGATATAAGTGAATGCATATGCATATCGCTGTATGTGGAGTATTTCGCGAGAGTACACGGAGGCGAGAAGCATGGCAGCATCGTCATCTACCAGATGTTGCTACTTAGAACCCTCTCGCGTCGATGCATATGGCGGACCACAGAAGTGTGCTTGTTACAACGATATTCTCGACTTCGGCATACACATTCATATTTGCTAACCTTCTCATTCTTGATGGTTCATAGGCCTTAGCAGAAATTTTCGCCGATTTATGGTCCGCAACGAAATTTTTATACATTTTTTATTTTTATTATACAAAATATATTTTGTAGATTTTGACTCATGATAAATTAAACTATATAGGGTGATCGATGTTTCTACACTTTTCTTGAAAGGCATAATTCTACAGGTTATTTCAATCAGATTAGGAAGTCAACATTTAGTGCTCATTCAATTATGATGGTTTTTGGATTTTTTAGAAATTTCCAATTACTTATATTAAGAAGTTTTTTTATTTATTTAAATTAGAAAATATCATCGAAAGCAAATAACTTTTCAAAAGTTCTCTACTCTGAATATTCAATTAATACTTTCCTCAAACTGCCCAATTAATGCAAAATAAAAATCTTTAATGGCCTTTTTTTTCCATTGACTTGGCACTTTCGGAAAACCGGAAATTTTTTAAATATCCTAAAAACGTTATAGCTCGTAACTACTCAATTTTGACCCGTAATTGATGGAGCTTAATTTCAATCAAATTACCTCTAGAATTGCCCCTCTCAAGGAATAGTTCAAATTGTCGGTCACCCTGTATATCGATTCCCTTTGCGACGTTGTAGATTGATGTCGATACAGAAGTAAATTGAAAACGCGATGCTTTCTCCAAAATCATAACCGAACGAGTGCAATACTAATTAAGTTGCTTCGCATTTAAACCTCTCTACCCATAAACCGTGTATTCCTGGGATATGCGCTGTTTTATATCTCCACATTTTTACCGTTTTTTCAGTAAATGAAATGAATTCGGAGAACCAGGTCATGTACATTTTCGTATATCAATATATCCGCACACGCACACATACATGCTTTCGACGGATTGCAATTTTTGAAATGACTCATATGAGAAAACAATACATGAAATTCAATAACTCGCCACAGAATTGCCGAAACTATGAAAAAACCATACGTCAACGGCAATATGCAAAACCTTGTTTCAATAATCAATATTTTTCAATCAAAAAGATATTACAAATTTGCAAAAGTGTGTAAACAATTCTATGTAAAATCTCGACCTCCCCATAGATAAAAGCAAAATTAAAAATCTTTGAAAAAAATATTTTGACCCCCCTGATAAAAATAAAATTAAAAAACTCTCGTAAATAAAAATAAATGTGTAGCGTGTTAGATCATTTTCATTTTTTTAAGTAAGCTGTCCATCACTGCGTTTTTGTTTCATGAACACGTGAAACGAGTCGCGGGGATACAAATCCCCAAAAGACAAAATTGTCTTATATTAATTGTTAATAGCCAATAAAATGATTTCTCATTGCTTAATTACTTTTCTTAAAGATACAAATAATATCTAAATAATTCTACGATAGATCTGATTTTTTGCTACTTCCTTTTGGGGATTAGTAAATTAGAACAATATTCATTTAAAAAAAGCCAAGTACATTTCCTAAGAAATGCTATTTTTATCACTGGATTATGTGTTTTACAGACTCGCTCGTAATTGAGTGCACAGTCTGAATGCTAAATAATTTCCGATAATAAATTGGGTAATAACATGTAAAAAATGATCCATCCAATATGTATATATCATAGTACAATCAATTTATGAATGTATCACTTGCATGATAAATGTATAAATCATCGGGGTGCAGAAACGATATATTAAGATGCATAGTCGCATCTACGAAATATAACCTCCATTATTATACTCTGCCCGACTATATTGCGGCCGCGACGTGGTCTCATTAATTAATCATCCGCGGTTTACAATGATAGTCTAAACGTGGAAAATAACAATAATTCGTATCGATCGCTTGACCTCGGATTCTTCACCGTTATACATGTAGATTCGTAACCGATATTTCGCGACTGGACGTATCACCGAGTTATTTAGGGAGACATACAATTAGGCTAAAAATATTTATTACCATCCAATGTTTGTCTGATTTGAATCTCAATCCTCCGATATGTTGTGAAAAGCACATATTCAAAATGCACTTGCCAAGAAAGACGAAAGCAATTTGCAATTGATTTCATTTTTCAATACGAAATTTTCCAATGCATGCTTTTTAACGTTACGTTTGTCCTTCTTTAAGGGCATGACGAACATTACCACGTGACACACGAGTACGAGACAAATAGTCGAAACGTTTTAAACCGCGATTTCTCAAGAATGGATCGTTTTTATCGTAAATGGCGACCGGGGGGCCCTCGGTGCCATCGTCCTGAATGCACACGAAAAATTTCATACCGATTGGTTCAGCCGTTTGAGAAAATAGTGGTTTCAAAATTTCGAAGTGGACGGAAGTGTGTTTCTCGGTTTATCGTCGCGATTTCTCAAGGATGGAACATTTTAATCCAAAATCGCGAGCAGAAGGCCATTGGTGCCATCGTCTTGAATGCACACAACAAATTTCGTACCAATTGGTTCAGCCGTTTGAGAGATAAGTGGTTTCAAAATTTCGAAGTGGACGGAGGCGTTTCTTGACGCCGTTTCATGAACTGCAGCGGTAATTTCCGCGCTCAACTTCGGAACTACTATACAGTTACAATTCTCTAGGGCTGTCTACTTTTCCAGTAGGGTCTTAACTTCATCTGCCGGAAGGCCTTTTCTCACGATCTCTAACAAACGGAAAGCTGTACCTCCGTGAATGGCGGCACCGGTTATCGCCTCCGACTCGAGGTTCCATCCAATTGTTTTGAAAAGCTCTCTCGTTGCGGCTCAATTTCGTGTTTCTACAATCACCAGCGATGGTACACCCGTCTACTTAGTCACGGTTGTATCCTCGCGTATGTTACAATTTTCGGAAAAAACTGTGAATAGCGTCGTTTCGATATTAACACGACCGTCTGTGTGACCTTTGAAGTCAGCCTTTGTAAACACCCTTTGTAAACACCCTTTGTTTTTCAGCACGTGACTTTTCGAATATCTTTGAACCCAATCCTCGTCCACTTGTGCCGTTTTCTTTCGTAAAGACGTACATTCTGGTAAGAGACAGCAGCACAACGATAAAATCGCTCGCTTTCAATCAACTGTGAGTTGGTTTGGTACACAGGTTCGTAAACTTTTCAAAAAAGTTACACCATGAGTCAATAGAATCCTTTATTGAGTCAAACTCAATGTAAGGTTAGACCTCTACGTAAACCGCTTTCTTATTTCCGGTCCAATCTTTTCTCCAAACGTCGAATCCTTCGTCTTATCCGTTCTTTCTTTCCTCCTTTTCTTTTCTTTCTTGTCAATCATCACAACTCCAGATGCACTTGGATATCGATCTCGAAGGCGTGGAATAGAATAATTTTTACCGTAATTTTTATTCTCACTCAAACATCGTGGTTAGTCATAATGTCCACGTCACTTTTCGAATTTCCATTTTTGGCAGGAAGCACCCAAAAATATGGTTCAATTCCACGAAACATTCGTTGCAATTAAAAAAAGTGAACATTACTTGACATCTGCGTATGTAAAGTGCTTCTTATCGACAAGAACGAGAATCAATGTAATAGTCGTAAAGTCGGATACAACGCTGGCAAGTTTGTCGGTTGCCAGTAGCTACCAAGTGTATATCGATCGTATATACGAAATAGAGGCTGAATATCCCGACGAGTAACTGGAGAACGTATCAGTCTTGAAAAAAGCACTATTATCGATATAAATTAAGATACCTGATCACTTCGTTTCGAATATTTTATTATAATACAAAATCTTCGTTCACAGCTGACAACTACCGATTTTTTTCTTTTTTTCATACTTATCAAAAAATCATATGTTAGAGATTGGTTGTAAATTACTCAGTAATCCTTCCAAACGTTTGCATAATTATATTAGCTTGAAACCTGTTATAAGAGATTTTTGAAAATGAAAGGTAAAAAAACCTTCGAGGATATTTGTAAAAAAAGAATTTGAAAACTGAATAGAAAATAAATAGTGATTACATTTGGAAAATACGAACGTCGATCTGATAAAATATTGTTATTATACGCGAAGTACAATTTCGTGATTTCGATAAATCGCAATGGGATCGAAGTTTGCATTATCAGAAAACAACGATTTAATTTTCTCTTCATTTCTTTATTTAAAAAATTCTAAATTTATTTTTAATTGTGTTCGGAGATTTTTCATAAAATAATCGAAGCGATATTTGGCAGCCAAAATTGATCAAAAAAGAAAATGGACAACAATTGACATTTTACCTGGGAATCGCAGGGAAAATAATTGTTTGAAAACTCAAACCTTGTAAATAATTGGAAATATGATTTACGTTCTGCAACACACCCAATAACGATTGATTTACCTTTACATTTGGTACATACACTAGAGAATCTCAAATGTCCCACATGTCCTGAATTTATCCACGAAGAAAATCCTCAACTTCCCTGATCGAGGCACCTAACTTAACGGCCTCATAAAATCGATGACACTTTACGAGGCAAATAACTCATTCGTGGCTCGACATTCTCGCGTCGCTTTAAATTTACGCGAGAACCCGAATACCGAACACTACAGGTATACCGTATACGACAAAACGTATCCCTGCGTCGTGAAAAAGGGAATTTTTATTTTCGGGTTTTTCTGCCTGATATTTTGTTTCACGTGCTTACGTGTAATAAAACAGACAGCCATGGCGATGGAAATACACCATTTGTGGTTAAATATTAAAAAACTGGTAATGACACTGTGGAACTATTTGTGAACAATCGATTAAAAAGAATAATAAACGCATTCGCTATATTTGGATGCTAACTTCCGGTCCATAGCTTCTCGTAATTAGAAAAGCGATTTCCGGTGCTTTAGTAGCTGGAACTGATATAAACTATTGAGAACCCTAAAATATTTCATAATACTCAAAAATTGTACTTCGAAGTAAACTCTAAAATACAAATAACCAACAGCAAATAAAAACGATAACAAAATGTAATAAATCATGATAAAAAAAATGTAATAAAACAAAATAAAATGCAATAAAATATAATAAAATGCATTGAAATATAAGAAAATGCAATAAAATATAATAAAATGCAATAAAATATAATAAAATGCAATAAAATATAATAAAATGCAATAAAATGTATACCAAAATACTCTCGACGATACCTTTAATCTAACTTGGGGTATCAAGTAACACCTAAAATTAAATCAAGAACTCGATTTTAACTTCTTTCTTCCAGCGCCTAGCAAACGACGTTTGTTTGAAGATTTTTATTGGAACATGCCTTAAACGAGCCAATACCTGAACTGACCAATTTGTTTAGGTATTCGAGTGTCATCAAAGATACGGAGGCGGAGTGATAAACGTGCATGACGATTTTATCGTAAACACAGTCTTGGTTCGAATGTAGATGTAGGTGTACTCGGGCACATCCAATACGAGTGTAGAAACAGAGGGAAGTCGCTCGAGTGAACCTGTCGGGATTCTCGACGGTAAACGTCTGGGAATTGGAGTTCGGGGCACCGCCGGGGCCGTTTACTCGTCGCGCGTAAACGCTAATTGCGTGTCGTTAATTGCCACCTAGCGGTGTCGCGGGACTCCGTTCATACGTGTTTTATGCCAATCATAGGTGAATATATACTGTGCCCGCAAACCCCCGTCCGCGATTGAAGAAAACAGAGAAAGGGAGAGAAAGTGAGACGGGAAAAGATATAACCAGATTGAGAGAAGGTCGACATTGCGAAATCAAGTGAACGTGGGATGACTAACGTTACAGAGATTCCGCGAATGATCCAGCCGTTTCACACGCAATCCGGATGCTTCTATCTTCAAGGATAATTGGAACTAAACGACATTGAAGTTTGCATCACTGGAATGCAATGAATAATTTGCAGTGATTCTTTGACTTTTTGACTTTTCTTTATTGGCTAAATAATTTATTTAGACTAATCAAAAAATTGGAAAGCACTCTTTTTTTATCGATCAATTCATTTAGCTTCATTCAGGCTGAAATAGACTCAAAAGTATTTTCATAAGAAACTTCTAACAAGATTTTCGTGGTATGAAAAATATTGGAACTATTTGGAGTTTACATCAATAAAATGAAAATGTACGTTTTTTAAATTGGCTCATTGATTTATATGTATTAATTCAGGTTATAATAGGATCAAACGTTTTCACGTATTCTTATTAGACACTTGTGTTGACGTGTTATAAAAAGCTCTGGGTTTGTATTTCAATGTTGTAGTCCCTTCAACATTAAAGTAAACAGTCAAGTTTTTATGATTCAGCAAAAAAAAAGAAGCTTTGTATATTTCTTGATTTTTATGTATTTTACACGTCGAAATATTTCCTCAGCTAAAATGTAAAAGTAATTAAAAGTAATTAAAGTATGTAATTGAAAATAAAAGTCATTTGAAAAACGGAAAAGAATTCTTACAAGCTTAAAGCTTGATTTCTCACTTTTTGTTTATTTTCACATTTTCAGCTATTCAAGAAATTCTTGTTTTAGATTCCAATTTTCTTTTTCTGATTAAGACTCAAAACATGCTTAAGAATTTTGGTAACGATTTTTATGAAGGAATACATATCAGAATATTTTTTATTTATTTATTTTTATTATAACTTTTCCAGTGTTAACTATAAGCTGCTATCAATATAGCATGAAATAGTTGATTTATCTTCTTACAATGTTTTAATTTAGGGGGCATATCCAGTGATTTGCACTGCCCTACGTATAATATCACAAATTGAATTTTTTTTACATTTTATTTGTTTCCCATTATTAAGTCCCATTATTAATCGTCATAGACGATCAGTATCCTTTTATCACTAATGTTCACTCCATAGCTATTATCATTTCCATTGTCAATTCCATACGACATGACTTCGAGGGTACAGGGTTTGCACAAAATACCTATTTGCCGGATTCTGTCGCGTGTGAATTTCCGTACGAAATGCGAGCGTGAAATATAGATAAGTGGCACGTGACCGCAGCACTTAGCCGGTTCGTATACGCACGTGGTCTGACGTTTAACACGTACTCATATGGGGTTTGCATGTGTACCGTGAAAACGAAACTTTGGTGGTTGCCCGGGGCTCTCCCAGTGACAACGGAACGCTGATGACGAGAACTATGCGAACGCGATGAATTTTGTCTCCGTGAAACTTTCACCGCGCGTCTCTTGAGCGAGAAAGTGGGAAACCTAGGGAAGAAGAACGAGTAGGAGGAAAAGGATGCAAAACGGTTAAAACCGTAAATACAACTAGTTCGCGTCGGTTATACAGGTTGGCCGGCAATTTTGAACGATTTCTCGGAACCGATCACTAAAAACATATTAGCAATGAAATAAAGACCTACCGATTTTTGGTTTCGAAGATTTACGATTTTGAAATTTGTTATTTAATTTTACGAATTTTTTTAGCATTTTTTTAGCTTTTTGCCAGAAACAAATATTGAGAAAAGTAATTTTGTCCGTTTTCGAAAATAGCTTGAGGTTGAAGTTCGCAACGTTGCGACGCAACGAAAATAATTCCTTTTCAATTTCTCTATTTTTTTCATTGCAATTGTAATAAAAAAAAATACCTCAATAATTATACAAATCTTTATCGTGATAACCTAAAATTCGAAAATGAAACAAAAAAAAATCGCCAAATAATAGATCTATGGAAATAAAAAAATGAGAAAAGAAATTTCTTTGCGACGCAACGAAAGTAATTATTTTTTTATTTCTCTATTTTTTTTGCTGAAATCGTAATAAAAAAATACCTCAATAATTATACAAATCTTTATCGTGATAAGCTAACATTCGAAAATGAAAAAAAAATTTTACCAAATAATAGATCTATGGAAATAAAAAAAATGAGAAAAGAAATTTCGTTTCGTCGCAACGATGCGAACTTAAAGTCCTAAACTCACTAATCTGGATTTTCACTCTGCGTTAATCTTCAACGAAGGGTTCGAATCTATTCTAAAGCTGATGGAAGTTATGGGAGCAAACGTTGGCCTAAATGTCCAAGCGTTCGTCCATCACCGTAACGATTCTCGCATCGACCGCTTAGAGAGAGAGAGAGAGAGAGAGAGAGAGAGAGAGAGAGAGAGAGAGAGAGAGAGAGAGAGAGAGAGAGAGAGAGAGAGAGAGAGAGAGAGAGAGAGAAAGCTCGGATTTCAAACAGAAAAGAGAAACCAACCTTGCACGACTTATTTGAAAAAGAGGAAGGTGTGTTCTATGGTCCAGACATAGCACGTTAATAGTAAAACCATTTTTTTTTTATTTAAGACGAAAACGACTACGGGACTGTTCCGGTTAAGCGAATTTTTTAAATGGATCACGTTCTTCTCATCGAAGATTCGAACTAATTCAATTGAAAATATGTTGTGCACCTTCACATTTTTTTTTTGGACTCGGTGGCAATAATAATAATAATAATAATAACTTGCAGTTATTGCCACGTGATACATTTATTTAATTCGTTCGTATCTTGGATTAAAAATTGAAACGTGTACTAGTGATATTTCATGGGCGCATATTTACTAGTGATTTATTGTTATTTTATTCTACTAGTAATTTATTAGTAATTTGTTGTATTTGTTTTCTAGTAATTTACTACTAATTTACTACAAATGTGTTGTATTCGTTTTCTAGTAATTTACTATAAATGTATTGTATTTGTTTTCTAGTAATTTTCTAGTAATGGTTGGTTTTGTTCACTAGTAATTTCTATTAATTTACTAGTAATGTGTTGGATTTGTTTACTAGTAATTTCTAGTAATTTAGTAAATTTCTAATAAATTACTAGTAATTTCTAGTAATTTAGTAAATTTCTAGAAATTACTAGTAATTTCTAGTAATTTAGTACATTTCTAGTAATTTCTAGTAATTTAGTAAATTTCTAGTAATTTCTAGTAATTTAGTAATTTTCTAGTAATTTCTAGTAATTTAGTAAATTTCTAGTAAATTACTAGTAATTTCTAGTAATTTAGTAAATTTCTAGTAATTTCTAGTAATTTAGTAAATTTCTAGTAAATTACTAGTAATTTCTAGTAATTTAGTAAATTTCTAGTAAATTACTAGAAATTTACTAGTAGTTTACTAGTAATTTACTAGTAATTTTTTTTCGTAATTTACTACCAATTCATTCTATTCGTAAGTTTCTAATAATTTACTAACAATTCCTTGTATTTATAATTATATAGTAATTTACTAGCAAATTATCGTCCAAACAAACCCAAACAAAATGTTTCAAATTTGTCTACACAAAAAATCAATCAGTCCTGCCAAATATCCGAGACGGAAATTGAATCGAAATTCACCGGAGAATCAAACGGGAAATTGATACCACTCTACGAGCACCGATCCGTAAAGCTTCGTTCGGCTCGGCTTGCAATTAATAATAATCGTTTATTTCCAGAGAGCTCGAAATTTCAAATTCCATTACGCGTCAATAGAAACGCAATTAGTGAAAAAGCGGCGAAAAAGAATCGACGTAAAAAAGAAAAAACAAAACAAAAAGCGCGATTGGCTTTTCCGATCGATTTTCCATGGACAGCGACGTGACTCCAGCACGTCTCGCGCAATACAAAAATGCCCCAAAGAAAGAACCGATCAGTAACGCTCGCGATCGGAACAAAAAAAAAGCGTGGAATTGCTCGGTAAAATAACTCGGACACAAGTGGATTTCGTGAAGGATTACGTTCGAGTAATAAGATGAAAGCAGAAGAACGGGGGTAGAGAGTTGGGGGGGGGGGGGAGCGTCAGAGACAAAACGCGAAGAGAACACAATCGATTGTTTACCGCGGTCTCCGCAGCGCGCGACGAAAGGACCTCGTGGCACGAGACATGCCGGCGCGACTACCCGACACCAACGATCGTCGGGGACAAAGAAAAAAAAAATAGATCGTAGCGCTACGACGGTAAAAACGCGAGGGACGAATGTAACGGCTGAACGTGTCGATACACGTTTTGTCTTGTTCGAGAAATAAAAAAAAAAAACAATCGCGAAATAAAAAAAATATTCACGAATCACTAGAGAATATAAATAGCGATAAAAAGTATAGAACTTACCTCGTGAAGCCTCGGATGTTGATGGCTGCAGTGGCGATCCTCGAACATAGCACTCGCAACGTTCACACCACAGAGAACAAGGACAACAACGGAAACAACAACAAATTGCGTAAACGAAACAGTGCCGCATTGCATCTTCAACCGCACTCTAGCCGCCATCACGGTACCGCACACCGACAAGGCATGACACGGACTGAGCTCCGCGAGCGACGTCCCGTGCTAATATGCTATCGTAACGCGTCATGTGAGCAGGGACGGCACCACGCTAAACGAGGACCCGCTCTGCGCATGCGCCACGCGACGAATAAAACCCCACTCGCACACACCGTTGAAATACCGTGTATATACTTATATATATTCGCTTAACCAACCGCTTCGAGCCAGACACTTGCGCACTTCCAAGACACGATATTTGGACAAGCAGCGCGAATCGATTTATTATATTAAATGTAAAAAATATATTCTCACTTATGCGCGTTTATCCATCGGAGACACGTCCATCCGCTTCTACGACTAACGGTGTACTGAAAGTTTGAAATTTTGGCCGATCGTGGTTGAACAATAAGCCGTTTGCAAGCGCAGAAATTCGTCGGCCAATCAAAAGCACTTGTTGATCACCCAATCGAAACGAAGCTTGACCAATACCTGGAGCGGTGACCGTGTAACGAAATACCGACCGGCGCACCAATCAGAACGATCCAATGTTTCTTCGGTGGCGGTTTATTTACGCTAAAACGTTTGTGCATCTGAGCAAAATAGTTTGATGAACAAATCGATATTAATTATGATCACCACCAACCACTTCGAGCCAGACACTTGTGCACTTCCGAGACACGATATTTGGACAAGCAGCGCAAATCGATTTATTATATTAAATGTAAAAAATATATTCACACTTATGCGCGTTTATCCATCGGAGAAACGTCCATCCGCGTCTCGAATTAACAGAATACTGAATTAGCAAAATTTGAAATTTTTAACAATTACAGTTGAACAATAGTCCGTTTGCAGGTGCAAAAATTCGTAGCTTCGTCGGCCAATCAAAAGCACTTGTTGATCAGCCAATCGAATCGAGTCTTGACCAATACTCGGAGCGGTGACCGCTTAGCGAAATACCGACCGGCGCACCAATCAGAACGAACCAATGTTTCTTCGTTGGCGGTATACTTACACCAAAACGTTTGTGCATCTGAGCAAAATAGTTTGATGAACAAATCGATATTAATTATGATCATCACCAACCACTTCGAGCCAGACACTTGTGCACTTCCGAGACACGATATTTGGACAAACAGCGCGAATCGATTTATTATATTAAATGTAAAAAATATATTCTCACTTATGCGCGTTTATCCATCGGAGGCACGTCCATCCGCGTCTCGAATTAACAGAATACTGAATTAGCAAAATTTGAAATTTTTAACAATTACAGTTGAACAATAGTCCGTTTGCAGTTGCAAAAATTCGTAGCTTCGTCGGCCAATCAAAAGCAC
This sequence comes from Ophioninae sp. B BG-2022a, assembly GCA_030522765.1. Classification (NCBI taxonomy): domain Eukaryota; kingdom Metazoa; phylum Arthropoda; class Insecta; order Hymenoptera; family Ichneumonidae; species Ophioninae sp. B BG-2022a. The sequence goes on from JAPYZJ010000282.1 coordinate 11,906, forward strand.
TTGTTGCTCAGCCAATCGAATCGAGTCTTGACCAATACTCGGAGCGGTGACCGCTTAGCGAAATACCGACCGGCGCACCAATCAGAGCACGCCAAAAGTTCGTGCCTTCGAGTAAAACATTTATGCATCAGAAAACCGTCAGTAGTTCACGGTTCTTCAAACGCTGCGGATCAGCCGAGCTGTCGATGCGATCTGATAGAAAAGCTTTTAATCGTGATTGGTATTACAATTGTGGACGCAACGGAAGTTAAGTTAGATTATCGAACAGTGGAATCGAAAGTGAATAAAAATGTGTGTTCGCTGGTAATACATAAAAATCTGCAAAATTTGGATTTCATCGAATGTCAAAATCATCACTGTTTGCTTCAATTTCGAGACTCATCTTTACAAGTAAGTCGATGCTTGAAGCATTCGCACATGTGTCACGAATAATATTCAATATTACGCGTGGATTCCTGATAAGGATCGACGTACACGCTAAAGTTCACGGTCGCTTGAGAAAACTTTTTGATTTTGAGTTTGAGATTGGATAGTGCGTGCGTGCGCGTCGAGTACAAAAATGCGAATAATTACTTCGTTACGCGAATACGATGTACGTGTTTCGTGGCATAACTCTGTTTATGGTTAAACCGTGTACGCGGATCCAATGCGATTTTGATTGCTCGAATTGTCGCTAATTCGTTATGCGTGCACTGCGCGACGTACAAATGAATAAGCCCCGGATACATAACCTCGGATAACAGACACAATGTTTTTGTTTTCACGCTGGGGCAGTTTCAACGTGCGTGGCACTCCGACATTTTGGAACGTCACTGTCCCTGCTTTATCTCGTTTGCGCAAGGTGGCGCGCGACGCGCATGCGGCTTGACGCTTATAAACAATGCGATATAGATTCACCCAACACTCGTTAAAATCACGCATTTTGTTACTCGGCCAAAATAACCCGATTTCTATGGCGCAGTACACGAATGGCACTGCGCGCATTTTTGGGAAATATTACATCAAATTTGTCCACAATGGCCGTCCAATACGAAATCGAAGCTTACATCGTTGCAATGCAACTAAACGGTTTTTTTTCAATCTTTTATTTCTATTGCAAACTCGTATTTTGTTGATTTAAAATGCGGATCGATTAAACTCAAAAAATGATCGCTTCATTTATACGGTCCTGATTTGCCGAAAGAAATTTAAGAAATTAAAAAGAACTTTTCCCGAGGTTAAAACAATTGTTTACAGCGGTAAGAAAATGGACGACTCCCACCAGTCCACGGTGACTTCCGGTTGTTTGTATTGCTAATTATGTTGAGAATTCCAAACTTCTCTAACGCGGATTTCGTGCTGAACTCCGTTTTCCTGTAACATAGTTTCTTTGGACACTTCCGGTTTCCGGTTTGTTGATTCGGTGCAGCTTCTGTCTCTCGTAACGGAAATTCCTCTATCGATTCGGAAAGTTCGAAATAAACATAATGTAAACACCATCAGAGCATTTCCGACCACAGCCAATAACGTTTTTCATTAATCGTTCCAATAGACATTCCATAAAATGTAATATATCGTAATAAATATAATAAATGTAATATATTCTTTAACGATAAAAAGTATATATTATTTTCAAAAACAAACAACATTTTTGGGCATTGAGACATGCGCTTGGGGTACTTGAAAAATTAAACAAATATATTTTTTCGAATATGTAGGTACATACTTATCGAATGTAAATTCAAAAAAGTCTTCCGCTTAGCGATTATTATAGCGATTATAATCGACAAAGTAATCATTCACTGTAGCGTTTCGGAATATTTTCGTGATGTATTTTATGTTTTGCAGATTTTAGAGTACCAGGATTTGCTCGAATTGCAATTAGGATTCACGCAATGCGGGCATCGGGTTAAGAATTTGGGACTCAAGGATCGATTGGATTTCAAGTGGTTGCTAACAATGTCGGTCAATGCGTCGATGAATATAGGATGATCGTTGGGCGCAGCAGCTCTTCTTATATTACGAATTCCCAACTAGAAAGAGAAAAAAGCTGATACATAGTTTTCTTTACAATAATAAAAATGAATTTTTCTCGAAATCGTCGATTTGTTTCCATTGACTTCATCGAATATTCTTTTTTTTTACCTCTTTGCCCAAATCGTGACAGTACTCGATGTCCATTTCGTGAAGCGTCTCTATATGCTCATTGACGAATGCGACTGGTATGAGGACAAAATGTTTTTTGCCAGCTTTCGCATAGCCCTTGATGGCCTCATCGGTAAACGGTGCTAACCATGGTAATGGTCCAACCTGAAACAGCCAATTGTCAGATCTTCTCATTGTAGGAATTCAATTTCGACGAGACAGAAAATTGCTTAAGTACACTCGGTGAAATACTTGGGTCGGTGCCGAGGTCAATCAATTGACGCGAATTCAAGGTTAACTATTCGTTTCCACGATTCCTAGGAATTGCGCGGTTTCGCAATCCCCCCACGACTTTTCCGGACTACGAGTATTACTCGTTTTATTTCAATCGCAAAACGAAAACGTGCGTACTAGATAATGGAGATTTTTGTCGGTGTTGCTGATTTTTTAACTGTTTTATTTTTCAACTTTACTTTTTAATATATCAGAACGATTACGAACATCTGAAAACATTCCGAATGCGAATATGCATTCTAATTTTTATCAGTTGTCAAATATTTTGTGATTAAAAATGTGTGTTTTTTTTTCAATTAATGCATCGTGTTTTCAATTATTTCCAATATCGTTCTTTCAATATCCAATAATGTTTCGTGCGTATTCTAAGCAATGGATTGTTGATTTTGCGAGGTATGCGTACCTTCGACTGCCAGACTAAACTGTAAGGATATTGGTTGTTCAATTCCTGCATTACGGCATGCACAGTTGCTCCTACTTCGGACGGATAAGAATCGCCTCTGTTGACTGCCTGAAAAAGAACGATACTCAAGGAAGCTATAAAAATAAGGCAGTGAGAAATAAGTGAAAGAATCGTTGCCAATCACAACCTTCAATGGCAATGAATGTGCAGAAAACAATAGCATGACTTCAGCTCTTTCGTCATCTGAAAAATGTTCCAACTCTTCTTGGATTCTCAGAGCTATCGTTTTGATTAAAAGTGGATGCGTCGGCCACCTGTCTATCACGCTCCATTTCATGTTTTTCGGCAACGATCTGTTCGATGAAGCATAAACTTTAGCTTACGGAAAAGATTAATTGTTTCGAAGGCTTCCTTGCGTCAAAATTACCTGTCTTTGAAATATTTGTAAATAGCGTTGAAACTGGAACCTGTTGTAGCGCAGCTATACTGCGGATACTGCGAGAAGATTATTGTATGTTCTGGACCATCTCTGGAAATTAGAAGTTTGTCTTCCGGTAGGATCAGCAGTCAAAATGAGAGCGTAACATTTTTTTGATTTTTTACAAGGTTCTTTGCTGGCTCGAATATTTTCGTCCTTTGCTTCACACGTGATATATTTAACTCATTATGGGGATGTTTATACGACTCCAAGCCCTTCAACCTTTTAGGCGTAAAAGTTATTTTATCTAATAATCGCTCGGAGGAGAAATAACTGATCTCGGAATCGGATCGCACTCGGACTGATATTTCGCCTATACAGGGTTACTGGTAACTCGACGTATTCCTTGCAGGAAGTCATAGTAGACTTAAAATGCAAAAATTAAGCCACCAAATGTTGTACCGAAGTTCAGTAGTTTTTTAGTTGCGTTAGATTTTTTATATTGATAATTTTGATATTTAATATTTGATATTGAAAATTGATAATGATTGAAACTACTAATAATGTTAACGAATTGTTTTAAATGATTTTCTGACCTTTTTACGAAATGCATTCCTTCCTGTACTAAATCAAAAACGATTTTCATAATGTAGTCCATGACTTTGTATTAAGTTTTACACCTTTTTGGATAGCTAGTAAGACAAGGATATTTATTTGTACATCAAGCGTAGTATTTTTTTTGCACTAGACAATATTTTTTATTAAGCAATAGCAAAAGTACAAAAAAAAATATTGTTCAATTGATGATCTCTGCTAAAGTTTTAGTAATTTTTGAACTTTTAATTATTAACAAAAATTTGCTATGGCATTAACTATGATAAAAACTTAAATTTCAGTACAATCGCGCCGAAAATCTTTTTTAAATTGTCTTCAAATGAGTCAATCTGGGATTTTTCACGAATAAACTAAACTAAAAATCTAACTAACTCAAAAACTATTGAACTTCGGTAGAACATTTGGCGGCTTAATTTGCTGCATTTTAACTCTACTATGATTTCCTGCAAGGAATACGTCGAGTTATCAGTAACCCTGTATCTAGGCTGTGAGTCTATTAATCATTAATCAGCTAACTTACTCCTCTATCCGGCGTAACGTCTCCTCGGTGAGAGGATCTGCGTAACGAAAAGCTACATAATGTTTGTGCGGTGCTGTCTCAGGTGAAACTTTGTCCAGATTCTCGCACAAAAGTTTGCCCTGTATATTGGTCCACTTGAGAATGGGCGAGCCGCCCCCAATTTCTGCGTATTTCTTCTGGACGTCCGGAGCTCGTCGTTTGGCGATCCAGGGACCCAGCCGGCTATATTACAAGCATGTGTTACAACGCGCTTACGCATATTTTATTCCATCGGCTATGTAACATCGTTGAATATGAACCTTTGTACCGGTAACTGTATCATGTCGCGGTCTGTCATGATACGCAGCAAGTATTCAGGAACTTGATCCGTACTCGTTGGACCCCCCATATTCAACATCAAAATAGCAGTTTTCGGCTTTACGATATCTTCGTACTTTAGCTGCGTCGCAACAGACATTGACCTCGTGACCGGAAGTAAATATCGCAGATGCTGGTTTCCTAAATATTAAACATTCATACGACATAGTTGAAGGATTAATCAGGGACGTGAAACAGAGCTTTCAGATTGTTTAGGTTTGTTTAGGTTTGTTTGGGTTTGTTTAGGTTGTTGGTTGTTAGATTGGGGTTCTTAGATTGTTTAGGTTTGTTTAGGTTTGTTTGGGTTCGAAGATGTGATTTCGATTTGTTTACAAAACAAGCGGAAATCTCGAATCGTTCGGGTCCCGGTAAGAATAATTAATTTTACTTACCGAACATAATATTCGTCCATTTGACAAAACTCATTATTGCTGCACTCGAATATTACGATAGATACAAAAATATCGGTAGTCACGATTGTACCAATAAAAAAACTATCGGAGGAGAATAATCATGAGTGGCGATGACTCGATAGATTCCGGCAAAACCATACGTATCATCTGTTTCCTGTTTTCTAATCGATACACCTTATACGATCATGGACGTTAAGTTGGGTTACGTTGTCGAACGCCGCGTGTGATAAACGGGTACACATGTTCGATCGGTTTCACGGTGTTTTTCACATAAGCCACGTATTGGGATAATACAGAAATTTTATTCAAGAACTATGAGTGACGATCGGGAATTGAACGCGTCAGAATTGGGCACGTTGAACTAGTGAGTTATACTTTGTCGATTGTATACAGAGTTTCTAACCTCTTTTCACGAGGAATTTTCGTTTTTAATGATTGATCATTATTACAGCTGGGAAAACATTTACGATCGGGAAATTGAAAATTTTAAGGATCACGGCGATGTTGGAGAGGTTTGGTTCGGAGAGCATAATGCACGCAAAGTTGTAAGGTGAATTTTCTTTACGATGAAAACTGTCGCTATTTTTCGTCGATTTCGACCGCTTTTGTGACCGATCGAGCAACTCGCGATTACCTCCAGTCGATAAGTCAGGAATTCTTTCTTTACGATCGCAGAACCGTTCAAACGTTGAGCGTTTTTTTTTCAGATACATAACCGAACAATTGGATCTCGAACCGAATGATAAAATAATCGATATCGGCTGCGGTAATGGTTGGACTCTACTAGAGCTGGCGAAGAAAGGTTTCACCAATCTCGTCGGAGTTGACTATGCTCAGAAAGCCATCGATCTTGCAACCGCGATATTGCAGGGAAGCGATATAACTGAAAGCAACCCAATCAAATTAATGGTCTGCGATATTCTCGATATTACAGACAGCTCTTTACCCCACGATTTCAAATTGGTTCACGACAAGGGAACTTACGACGCGATAAGTCTCAGTCCTGATGATCCGCAGGCTCAAAGGGCAAAGTACATTGAAAACGTTTGCAGTATTTTGCGACCGGATGGATATTTGGCATTATCGTCCTGTAATTGGACCAAAGACGAATTGACAATACATTTCCACAATGGTAGATATCTTTTATCAAATTACAGTTTTATATAGGAAAGAACAAACTTGAGCTAGGTAGCTTGTACTGAATTCATAATTTTTATATTAATTTAAATCAATATTTCAATTTAATTTAAATTAAAAATAATTTGAACTAAATTATAACATTATTACCTTAATTTAATATTATTAATTATATTAATCTTATTATTTAATTAATTTTATAATATAATCCCTTTTGAAATATTAAAAATATTGAAATACGAAAAATATAAAAATATCGAAATACGGAAAATATTCAAATATTAAAAACGATTGCTATATCGATAAAATTAAATTATTAAAAATATTGAAAATATTAACAAATAAAAAACATTGAAATATTTAAAATGTTTAAAAATTGAAAATATTGTAACATTTGAAATACTTAAAATGTTAACGAATCGAAAACATTTAAAGATAAAAATTATTCAACGATTAAAAATACCGAAATATACAAAATCTCAAAACATAAAAAATATTGAAACATTTAAAATATCGAAAAACTAAAGTTCACGTGATTAATCGGTTTTCCAAATGTGGGTTGTTACAATACCTTATTACATACCTCTTAATTAATTTGTCTGCAGATTTCGAAGTGATGCACACTTTGCATACACCAGGCTTTTCTTTCGGCGGCAAAACCGGCCAATCCGTGTCGTGCGTCATATTCCGAAAAAAATAGTACCAAGTAGAAATAAACACATTTGAGACTTTTTGATATTTATTTGGTGCATATATGCGATTATAATGTACAATTGGAACAAAGAGACCAACGAAATCCATCGAACGAGATAATTACGCTATATATGTGTTTGTGTACATACACACGTTCCATTCTTATCACATGTTAACAAAAACTTAAAAACTCTAATAAAAACTTCATTTAACTAATAAAATTGAATTTTTATTGAAATTTCTCCTAACTAGGAAAAGCTAATTCTCAAAAAATTGATCCAAATTAAACTGTTTCTGAATGATATTAAACCTTAAAAAAAAAACCCGGACCCAAACAAACCCAAACATTCCGATTCATTCCTGAATTCATTCCAGTTTAAACCACTTTGGGTTGAATTGGTTGAGTTCGTTTGGGTTCGTTGGGATCCGTTTGGGTTTGTTTGGGTTTATCTGCATCGTTCAGAATCAGTTTTGCCTCATTTATTTCCTTAAATCCATTTTCTCCTATTAAAAAGCAGTTTTAACTAACATTGCAGGAATTTTTATTTAAAAAATAATTTATTTGCCATTTAATTGTATTTTTCCGCTAAGAAATAAGTAACATAGCGAAGGCATTAATATAGAGCATTAAGTAAAATGCGTTCGAAGTGAAAAGAGGGTTGAACATATACAGGGTGTCACGGATCGAGTGGTCCAAAAAATTATAAATATTTATATATTTTTATACTTATGAGCATCATGCTAAAATTCTACTTTACAAACTTTACAAAATACAATATAACGCGACGAGATCGAAAATTTTATATCGTATGGTAATTATTTAAATGTATTTATGGAAACGTCAGCATAAAGCTCTTATATCCTCAAAAGTATTTATTCGTGTATTCATGATTTTTTTTTTTGTTCTTTCATTCCACCATTGCTTCACGAAGCGACATAAAAAATGACTTTGGATCAGACTGTGTCCGAATCAGCTAGGCTATTCGTTTATAAGACTTTCGTAAATAAGTATTATCGTAACTGTTGATAAAACGCCATTTGAGCCACGGTTAGATGAAGTAACATTGACTCACGGGCTTGCCAATAATTAGTCTCGTTCGACGTGTAGCCAAAAGTTCAATGACAGCTCAAAATAATTTCGAGATCGAGAAATCCGATTTGCTTCAAGTAGACGAAGATTAGGTTTTTTATTTTTATCGAAAAGTTTTTACAGAAATTCAATTGAAGAATTCATGAAATTTGAAGTTTATTTATCAGTTATTTTACGATGATTCAATATTCGCTCAATTGAGACACTCAAAATTAACTGTAAACCGAAAGAAAACGTGTTTAATTTTTTTTTTTTTCATTCGCCAAATTGGTAATAATCCACTGATAAGGATTTAAAAAAAAAAATAATTCCCAGGTTCTCGACTAAAGTTTCAGCACTTAGGCATACAGATATGCTAATGTGTCATCAATTAGTGCACCAAGGTGATTTCTGGCTTCGAATTTCCTCGTGTGACGGAGAATCAGATGGATTTATAGAAAAACTTTTTTTTATTACGAATTTTCAAAAAAGTAGATCATACGATCGATACTCGAGAGAATGATACTTGATGTCGATAATAAAAATAGAAAAAAAAAAAATAATATCTTTCCTCCGAATTCCTACAAGCTTTTTTTTCTCCACTTTGAATTTTTTCTCGTCACGTTGCTTCTGAGGATTTTCGGGAATTTTTTTCGATGCTCGAAATTGCGAAGTTTATGTCGAATCACCGACGATCTTGATGAAAACCAGTGCCACGATTATAGTCGCACGTGTCGAATATCTGAAGATCGCCATAACACCTGCTCCGTCATAATTATCAGAACGTTTTGATTAAATTAACGAAATAATTGTTAATTAAATGAAAGCAATTAATTAATTCGAATTTACACGGTACACAATTACATTCAATAATTAGTTGAACAAATCGGACCAACGGATTCAAATTGATTGACGTTATAAAAACGTTGGAAAATCGGGAATAATTTTATCGTTACCGTTGCACTTGAAATTTTCTTCGTAGAAATTCTCTTTGCAGACACATTGCTTGGTTGAGTCCGTTTTATCGACGCATTCAGCTCCCTCCTGACACTCCGTGTCATTGCTGCATGGGTAGTGAACGGCTGGAAAGAAATTGAAAATTCGTTCAGATATTCATTTTCATCGACACAATAAAGCATAAAGCCAAAAAACAAAAATTTGTTCGTCGTCTTGACATTTCGAACGGTTTCGTAACGTGGAAAATTTTCTAACACAATTTCCTAATAGTCAGTCAAATTATCGAGTAAAAATCGAGCATCGGGCAGAATTCATAAATTCATAGTTAAAAATTAATTGATAATTTTTATAACTTAATAGTTAAATTTTTTTATGAAAATATTTTATGCATAATAAATTTGTTTAAAAATATCGATTATCTCCCTTGCACTCACATATATCGTAGCACAGTTTTTACTGCACCTTAAAACTTCGTAAAGATATTTATCGAATTTTACGAGATTTAAGATACATTGAATTTCGTAAAATAAAGAATAAAGGAAAAGCCAAAAGGATGTACACTATGCAATGAAAATTTAATAAAAAATCTAATTTTATATAAATTTATAAAAGTTTATGGAAAAGTATCATACGAAGACAAAAATCAAATTGCTCAAAAAACAAAAATAGTCGAATTTTTAAGTATTACCTTTTCCCTTGTTGATGCATCGTCCATTATTGGGTGCGGAATAATCCCCACAGAGACATCGCATTTTTCCGTCGTGAGGGCGATCCGGAACGCACGTTGTATTCTGGATCGTCGTGCAGTCTGTCTCCACTTTGCACTCGCGAGCATTTCCAACTGCAGTTTAAACGTCAAGGAAAACGATTAGAGAAACAAATAACAAAAATACCACAGGAATGGTGAAATAAAACTATAGATGAGTAAAAAGACAACAGAACCAAAATCCATTTTTCTTAATTTTAAGAATCATTTTTGTCGTCTGTATTCAAATTTTAGATTTCGCCCATTATTACGTCTGCGTGAATTTTATAACCCCTTAAAGGATAAATATTTTGAAAGCTGACATACAAAATTATTGAATTTATTGCAATTGATTTTATTTAATTTATTATTGATTTTTATTGAATTTATTATTGAATTTATTGCATGATTATTAATCAACATTTCAAGACACTTGTAGCTGTTAAGCTCGATTTCCATGCCCATTTCGTAGCATCCATTATATATATAATTAATTAAAGACGTCATTGAATACACAAATGGAAATACTTTCAGCAGTATCCAATCCAACTTTTCTGTTGGAAGGCACTTATCATGTTGCACTTATCATATAATGTAGCCCATGTATTATTTTTCATGTTTTTTTTCATCAATTCAGTATTCCTCCAGATTTCTAATTCGTAATAGTTAATCTGTTAATTAACTTTCTAATTAATTTTTCTTTTTCGTCAAAACCTTAAACTTTTTTTTTAATTACCTAATCGACTGCTTATTTTTTTTCAATATTTTAAAGTTCCTACAGGTTTAAAATATATTCTCAGCCTGGTCCCATTTCAAAATGACTAATTTTTCTTTTCTATTTTTCCCCCTTAAGAGAAAATATTTCGTGAAATACTTTTTAGTGGCCAAACAAAGATTTCTTCACGGAAGAAATCTACTGTCAAAAATTTATGTAATTATGTTCAGCAGTGGGACTCAGGGTTGATAAATCTCAGTATAGGACTAGTCCTTTAAAAAATTAAGTTTCACCCTTGAAAAAAGGAAGTTCGAAGAGTGAAGAAAAAAAAGATTGATTCATGAGAGAGCGACCGTGAGGGTCATTGGTGCAATTTAAGGCATTCAAGAGTTCGTCACGGAAGGACTTAAAACCGTGTGCATGCAAACGTAACCAAGAGTAGGGAGGGGTGTGTACCCTTCAAATTTGTAGCGCGGAGTCACGCGTATTCATATATTTCGCGATAATAATCAAAGTGTGCAAAATGAAACTGTTTTTTTTTTAATTCAGCTTTTCCTTCGCGTTCTTTCGAACATCGGTCCACTCGATCGACCTGGTTTTTCCTCCATGCCTCAGCTTTTCTCTCCTCTTTTGTTTTTTTTTTTCTTCACTCAAGACCCTAAGCTCGTCACTGTCCGGCAAAACACATTAGCATGTTCGTAGTCGACTCATTTGACCTTGACACTCAACTGTCGCGATCCCCTCGAAAGATATCTCCGCGATCACGTACAAAGAAATAACCATGCCCTTTTACGACCTGGCAATGAGCATAAAGCCCATGAGTGTTTTCGAGGCTCATGAAAGCAATTTTGATCAACCTGTGGACTTCCGGTGAACATTACGTACGTGAAAAGGAAACATCTCGGTTTCGTCGTTTTTCGAATGTTCAAAGCTGTACAAGTTTTTTTGTTTTCGAAATTCTGATTTTTAACTTAGGAGTTTCGTATTTTTTTTTTTTTAGGACTTGTCCGAACATGAAAATCGATTTCGACCAAAATGAGCTGATAAACACGGTCACATGAAAATATGGGGAGACCTTAAGGGAATCCTTAACCTTGACGTTTTTCCATTAGTATAATTTCTGTCATTAAGCCCCTTTGAAAGTAACGTTTGCACAATTTGTTTTTTTACCATTATTACCATTTTTAATATTAATGCCACTTTTACCTGCTTTTTTTAAAGTTTTTTTTTTAATTTGAGTTTTTTGCTTTTTTTTTAAGTACTAAGGGTAATTTTTTTTTTTTTTTTTTGACGATAAGCTGATTAAGGGTGGTTGAAGAAAATGATCGATGCACGAGAGATTATTTTTCTCACCTGGTGTTGACGGAGGTGGTGGTTGATTTTGGGTTGAAGGATTGGTTTTTCCAAAAGTGGTGAGAGCGCTTGTGGAATACGATTTAGATGACAGTATGATCACGAGTACGGACACTAATATCGGCATCGTTACAGCGTGCTTCATTTTTTATTGAATTATATTTTCAATCCGGTGTAGAAAGTCGAAAACACTGTGCACCAAAAGACGCAAGGAATTCTTGCGAATATTCAAGATAAGAACAAAAATGAAAAACCCGTCGAATAGCACACTAAAAATTTTCAAATGTTTACACTCAACGCAGGACAGTTATTTGTTTTACTTTATTTATTGATAAATAAATTTCTGCCGGCTCGCCAAGTTTTTTCTCCCCTCGTGTACGGAAATTTGTTTTTTTCTTTCTGGTGATGTTTTGTTTCACTACCGGCAAAGTTTCATGGACTGCGTGTCGAAAAGGCGTTGGAAGCCCTTTTAAGCGTTCGTCCCAACTCCGTCAATCCCCACTCCATTCTAGCGTGCTTCACCTTTACCAATATATATCCAGGCCTCATACGCGTCTCATTGGATAGGTAGTTTTACAAATGTAGTGGAAAAAGCATTCTACCTGCAGACAGGAATACACCAATTTACGTGTTGACATTGATCACATTGTATATTGCATTTCATCACTTGCGAATTACAGTTAGGAGCTCATGAAATTTACTGTTTAATTTTTTACATTGGTAATTAATTGGTATTTAATTGGTAATTAATTAAAGTCCGGCACTTATGAAATTACATCCTGGTTTTCACTAATTAGAGATTCAAACTAAAAATTAATTCAATTCGTTCTCATTTTTCGAAATTATGAATTAAAGTTTAAAACTAATGCAATTTGTTAATGGTTTTTGTGGAATTTGGAAGACACACTGCGATAGTTCTTTTGGCGAAATTGTTTCGTCATAATCAACGAATATTATTATTCAAAATAGTCCAATTGTCAGCTTGCAAGTACAAATAATTTTTTTGAAGTGACTCAGTTATTGATCGGGTTTCTCACTTACCGCATGTTTATTGCAAGGTTAAAATTTGTGACCACAAATTCATGCACGTCAGCTTCACGGTTATATCGTGACTGTAATTTCTCACAATGATAAAATCTTTCAACAATAACTTTATATTATATCTACATTTTCTTATCTTCAGACAAATCCCTGATGGCGAATATATATTCAAAGGATTATCGGGTGAACAAAGTTCTACGCCCGACCACAGCCGTTTTTCTCTGTTTCCGGGCGTCGCATGTTAGGTTACCGGAGACAAAAGTGAAATATTTTATACATTTAAAACACACAGTTGTAGTATCGTAAATTGGCAATCGAATAGTCAGCGGATTTATTTTCCATGTAAAAAAAATTCGTTCCCTTCTGCAAAATGCAGATATCTACGTCTGAATTTAAATATAAATAAAATTTAGTTAAAATAAAATAAACGATTGAATTACATTTACAATTAAATTAAATATTTACTTATATTCGATTAAATTATCTCAACTAAATTTTAAGCTCGACAATTTTTCAAAATTATCAGCCATCACCCGAGTCATTTTTTACACGTTTTTTTTCGGATCATTAGAGCGAAATTTACGCTGCTTTGACTTGGTAAACTTTCAGTTTTTTATTAGAACTAACGAAACGATTACGTTCGATTTTGTACGTTCTAAAAATTCTCTGATGAATACCGTAATTGGTTCGATCGGTTAGGTAGATTGAAAAATAAATAATTCGTGTCGAAGAAACCTGCATGTGACCAGAACCTTTTCAGGATTGGTGCAAAGGACTCTCGCATGTCGCGAGCGTATGCTACGATCACAAAGTGCATACAGGAACCGAACAACTCTTCGGTGCAACTATATACCAAAGAGTGAAAAGAGCCGAAAATTTATAGCGTTGTTCGAACTACTTTATGGCCGGACGAAGGAGGAAATGTGTCTTTCGTACACGCCATCATCGTTTGTATCGTTGGCAAGTTTACGACCACACACGCTTTTCAACGAAAGCAAAACATTATGGACTTTGGTCAATCGATTTCCTTTTGCATAAACATTGTTCTTTCGTCGAGCAACGAAGTTGTCTCACGTTCCAATTTATTTGATCAACGTTTGCTTCCTTCCAATACTATTTCCTCTATTCGTTGTCCTTCTAGTTCGTTATTTTTCCTTCTGTGTCAACGCTTCATCGAGCAACCTATTGTCGATTCAATGAAGCATGAAAATTCTACAATCTCTCAGGATCGAGGCCAGAAAAAGACGAGCAAGTGTTTTCTTATCGAAAAACAAATCGATACAGCCAGAAAATCGATCGGGCACGCAAACATGGAAACAGACATTTGAACAAGCATTGGGTAAAGGTTAATTGAAACGAGCAGCTCCGAGAAAGACGGCATCGATACGGGAAATGAGATTAGAGGATAAATTGTTCAGCTCAATCTTAGTATAGGTATATATATAAAATTCAACGTCGTAACTCATATAATGATTCCGTTCATTGAAGTTAAACGACCACCCTCTTTTTTCTACAACTTGTTCGACAACAACGACAACTTGTTTTTTACAACAAATATCAACCTGATAAGGCAAGGAAATTTCCCAACGTAATCGATTCATAACCCTGACTAATATGATAATAACTAATCGATAAATCCCTAACCTGAACTGATCCGTTGGTCGAGTGGTTAGAGACGTACCAACGGATCGGAAGGTCCTGGGTTCCAACCCCAACAACGGCCGAGATTTTTGACATTTTTCGATGAATCTCCTTCCGGAAGGTGAACTTGAGACCGGATTTACCGGCATAGGACTTTCGCAGTTTCCCTATGCCCGAGCCAGAAATGACACGGTGAATACGGTACAGAGGTGGGAAGTTGGCTATGTCTGCAGGAGGGAAGGGGAATCGTGGAATAAAGGAGACAGAATGAGGAGGAGATCAAGGGGAAAATTTAAAAAAAATGGAAGGAGGAAAAAACTGGAGGAGAATTTAAAAATATATATATATATATATATATTCCTAACTGATATGGAGACTTGGATAAAAAAGGGATGCCGGATGTAAAATCCATATATCGTATATCACGACCAATCGAAATATGGCAATCCAAGAAATGAACGCGATGACAGTCGTTCGGATTTCGAAGGCCTAGTATTAGCAGCACGCATAGAAATAACAGCAGCAGTCTGGAATAATAGCTTGCCTCGTTAATCGGTAGAAATCACGACGATCGAGATCGTAAATAACTATAACGTGCACCTCTCCCCTCAGAGAGTTCCACAAATGACGATCTTTCCTCGTTGCATGCTGCGAACCGTGGCGGCATTTTTCGTTCCCGTTTGCATAGCACAACTGGCTTTTTGTGTTGGTGCAAAATATTATATCAAGTCCGGGGCTTTCTTTTCCCTGAGTGACCATTGGCCAGAAACTCAGTGACGGAAACTTGTAATTATTATTCGACGTACGTGAAACGATATCGAGACAAACCTGTGTAGTATATAAATCGTCACGAATTAGCATATAAAGTTCAAGGCCTATGCGCACCAGCATGTATATCCACGATGATGCAAATCACGGATTCCAAAGATATACAAGGGTAACCTTCTTGATGGTTCTTTGTTGATATTAGCTCGTTGAAAAGACTGAAAAATATTCACTTCGTACATTCATTACTTAAGGGAGTCTTCGCACGTTTCGATCTCTACATGTTCGTTGACGTTCTCGTACTTTTCAATCTCGAGAGGAACGATTTTTCAAAGTCTGAAACACGTCGTTTTGAATTTATAGGCATTTATAGTGGAGTTGCGATTTTAATGGTGTTACAAAAAAAAAACGATAGATTTCATGTATTAAAATTGCACTCTCAAGGTATATCTCCGCAATGATCCCTTAAGGATTTTTTACCAAAGCTGAAAATATTTATCTGGAAATTAAAGAAATTCTAAAAATTTGGATCTGGAAATTATAGAAATTCTAAAAATTCTAAAAATTTGGATCTGAAAATTCTAAAAATTCAACATCGATGCAGTCGCGATAAAATCTGCATTAAACTTACATTTTTAATGACTTTATTGTTTTTTTATCGCATCCTTGCCTGGTCGACGGCTAGTCAAAAGTTTCCAAAATGAGTTTTGGAATTTGATCTTGACTTTAATGATGTCATTTTTTTACGAAATAACAGGATAATTAATCAAAATTATGGAAGATAGGTTGTGGTCCCGGTGTTGTAAACATTCCCGGACATTTCCGTGGCTTATCGAGGTCTGGATCTGTTAAGCGAGGAAGTCCAATTTAGATATACGTCGTTTGGTATGTTGCAAAACGTATATAGATTTTATAACGAGCGGCCCGTAAATTTTCGGGAAACACACGAACGATCATCGTCTGATGATAACGATCGTATTCAAAAGTTACGACGACACAGACCGTGTACCGTTAATTGTAACATCAAACTTTAACGATTAATATATACTCGTATGGTTGTCACTTGCGTTACAAAATCTGACCAAATTATCATTACCTGCAAATGAACGTTGGATTTATTATTGAGACTGAAACGAGAACTGTAATACGAGGAATGACTTTGAAAAGAACAACCCAATAGAATATCTGATTACTCAAAATGTTTTCGTGAAATGAAATGTTTAATGGAGAAACGCGATTCAACTTAGCTTCCAAATTCGATCAATTTGATTTATTTTTTCCAAGTTCAGGTTTTTTTATTACTGTATCCATCGCTGATAACTTTTTCGTCCATTACGAGATTCTGAAAAATGCACACATCCTTTGTATTCGGAATAGAATCACTTGAAATTTCTCCGACTGAAAACGGATTCGTGATTTTTATCTTGATAGGTAATTTTTTTTCACGAACAGTACTTAACTTTGATGTACACTATA
This sequence comes from Ophioninae sp. B BG-2022a, assembly GCA_030522765.1. Lineage (NCBI taxonomy): Eukaryota > Metazoa > Arthropoda > Insecta > Hymenoptera > Ichneumonidae > Ophioninae sp. B BG-2022a. Next base: position 28,642 of record JAPYZJ010000282.1, read on the forward strand.
CTTTTTGTAAATCTCCTTAAAAAACATTCAATAGTATTATCTGCTGATATCACAATAATCGTCTACGTAAAACCTCCAGGGATTGTAGTTTTGTAGAGGGCTATTTTTATGGTGCTATTGGATTGATTTCGGGCAGTCGAGTATCCAAGAAGACTATTTTGGATTCGAGAATTTGATCGCTGCTGATAAATGTTTATAACACTTCGTTTATAACACACCAATCACGTTTAAGTTTACTAATATTCTGTGAACGAGCATCGATTACTTTTGCGTTGATTGTTTTTCAAAATTTGTTGATCCAATTCCATTGTTAATCCAATTCCATTGTTGATCCAATTTCATTGTTGATCTAATTCCATTGTTGATCCAATTCCATTGTTGATCCAATTCCATTGTTGATCCAATTCCATTGTTGATCCAATTCCATTGTTGATCCAATTCCATCGTTGATTTTTTATCCAACCTCCTTGTTATTTGTTGATTCAATTATCGATTCTTTATTCAAAATCATCGGTGATCATTGATGTTGGAATGCTCTTCAAACTTCTACATTGTACCGAGCCATCTTGATTTCGTGCATGAAATATTATCATAATTCAACAATCGATGTGTGCGTTCACTAAGAACGATTTCCGGAATAACTCGCCTTTATTTTTGGGTCTCTCTCTTTTTTAATATCCTCTATGACGGGTTCTAATAAATGCACTAATACGGCCGGTATGAGTCCACTATCTGGTCTGGTATGGCACGCCGCATAAATATCGATCATTGCTGCGTTGTGATTGATAATGTTGATAATTAAAATCCTAAATTTATCGGCACCGAAACGTTCTCCGTGACCCGTGACTCCAGGCCAAATTGGTATTATATCCGCCACAGACTTTTCCAATTGTTGGAAAGTCTTCGTGTGCCCATCGATTATCTGCTCAGCCAACATCCGAAGAGACAAATCAGAGAGTTTCTCCCGTTGTAAAGAGGATAGTTCTTCTTGGACTGGCTTATAATTGCTTCCCAGGAATGGTTGCATTGATTCGTTAGTTACCCTTCTACAGTTTTCCACTACGGTGTCATTGACATTGACGTTCCTGGTGCGACGATTTTTAATCGCAATATCTTTTCCGTCATCTTCTTCGCTGTCGTCACATTTAATAACGAATCTTCCGCACTCGTCGACGGTCACGGTTTTTTCCGTTTTGTCGCAATGAGGGACAGGTGTTTCAAGGAGCGATTTCAACCAGTTTCTCCGTACGTAATTCAGCATATCTGCAGGATCTTCGATCGAATTGCCATCCTCGTCGAGTATCTTCGGGCAGTCTGGCTTTTCTTTGCTCTCGTCATTAGTCGCTTGATCCTTTTCGCTCGAAGAGTCCGAACTGTCCGATTCGCTTGATGAACTTTCAGCAGAACGTTTTGTTTTCGGTTCCGTTGTGGTTGTTTCTTCGCTAGTAGCAGAACTCGAGGAACTCGAAGAGTCCTCCTTCTTCTGTTCCGTCGTCATTCTCACTTGTCTCGAAAGATAGCGATCCATCAAATCCGAAAGATCGAATTGGAACTTCAGATTTGCGTATCTGTCGTCCAGCAGGAAAGTCTTCTCAGTATCAATTGGATCGTCCTTGTAATCGAAATCGGTAAAACCAATAGGTTCTGACAATAGCGATGAACCTGCTGAATCGGTAGCCTTCTGATCGTCATCTCCAATGGGATGTTGCACCCAACCAGCATCATTGAAGGATTCATCAATGCTGCTGGGGCTTTTGTGAAGTTGGTAGTAATTCGTGAGATATATACATCCTGCCCAACCGAGGAAAACTATCAATTCAACGTAAAGAATCACTTTTATCAATCGTACACATCGCTCGTAGACATTGTTGGTTCGACCACTGATTACGTCTCTATCCAATGTCTCGTATGTAATTTGGCCCTCCTCGAGAGAAGGCAGCTTCACTGTAACAAAAAGTTTAATTTTAAACAATACTATGCTACGACAACAAAAAAACTCGTTACCGTTGATATCCATCTGTTACTTACTAGAAGTCACATTGGTTTTCAACTTCATGATTAAATTGGTGTCAATTCACTGACAATGTTTGCTCCCGGTTTCTGCTTTATATTTCTTCGTCATTCCATCTCTCCCTCTGCTACGGTTCCATGAATATTGATAAGTATGATCGAAAAAGGCAGAAGTCCAAACGATAAGGGCCCCTCCGTCTTTACGTTCGTCGCAATGTGTCATTCAATTTTTCCGTATTCTCGATTACACACATGTACGCTGGGGTCAATGCAAATAATTATATCCTAGCAGACTGGAGAAGAACCGATTGATTCGAATCTTTACTTTTCGTTGCATCGATAATTGGAACAGAGTTTTAAAACTATATTTCCTTTTCTAAGAAAACTTTACCATTTTTTTTTTATTTTGAGGCAGAAATTCATAATTTTATTTTAAAAACGAATTATTCTCTTTAGACGTTGTGATAGAATAAAATTATGAATTTCTGCCTCAAAATAAAAAAAAAACGGTAAAGTTTTCTTAGAAAAGGAAATATAGTTTTAAAACTCTGTTCCAATTATTGAACAGAATTATTATTAGAAAAAAATACTTTCTATGTTTTTCCACTATTTTGTGGGATACAGTTCCCTGACTTTATTTATTAATTTATCATTTATTTATTTATTTACTTTAGTATTCTCGAACTATTATTCCATAAAAAACTGTAGTTCTTGAATTTTCAAGAATTTACGTGATTTTCTTCTTTCCAGCAGTACCTTAAACAAATATATTTTTCATCGCAAAAATTCGATGAAATTATTCACATGGGTCGACGGCCTCTCTTCTCAACAATGTTACGTCATTCACATATCACTATTATCGCTTTGCAATCTTTGTGGTGCGTGCTATTTTGTCCTCAGGTAAGGAGGACACGCGACCTGTCAATTTTGCAGCAAACGATCCTGCGAATTATAATCATCGACGTTTCGTCTTGTTACCGTTTGGAGTGACCGAGAACACGCCAATGTTCAATAAATATTGATTCGGCTTTAGTGCATGGTCAACAATACACTTTAACCTCAAATTATGTTCAGTAATACAGGGTAACTGTAAATTATGTTCAGATTATCATAATACTGATTTTTAATTCAATATTGAATTAACTTTATGAAAATTAATTTATTGAAAATAAATGAAATGAATAATATTAATTTAATTAATTTTATTAATAATATTCATTTCATTTATTCAACTTTAATGTTAACAATAATAATAATTTTAATAATGGTAATTGAATTGAATTAATTTTTTTAAATTAATAATATTCATTCAATTTATTTAAATTTAATCATAATACAGGTTAACTTCAAATTATGCAAGCCCTTTTTTACGTCGTAAGTTCACATATCGGTTAATTCCAATGTGTTGTAGCTTCGTATGTCAACAATTTCGTGTAAAGAGATTGAAAATTTATGAGAATTCGTGTTATCACGAGAATGCCATACTATTTCATCACGAAAATGATCTATCATATACGGATAACAAGAATATAATTCACACGCTCTTACTCGATGTGAACTCTATACTCTTCTTTATCAAACGTCACTCGCAAGCATAGCTTATCAGTTTGGCAGAGCCGATGGAACTTTTTTGTTCGATTTATTCCGACGTTACGTATGGCCAATCTCTATTATTAGTCATATGCATTGGTGACCTTTTCGCACTTTAATGACAAAAAATCATACGAATAATCTCTACGTCCATGGTTCTGCGTAATTAAGGGAACGGACTATTATGACGATGAACAATCAGAATTTGGAAATATAATTTTATCATAATTAGAAATTATTATAAAAATTATTAACTTTGTATAAAAATCTTTAAAAAAACAAATAACCAATATATATTTATATAAAATAATAATAATAATTTACTGCAATTTTCAAATGATAATTGAGATTATTTTAAAATCATTTGGATATTTATTTATACGTATATTAACAAAATTAAGTAAATAAATATTTAATTTAATTTAAAAATGGAATACGAGTATGTATGAGAAGGGAAATTGTAGAGCTTGTGCCTAAACAAACTCTTTTAGAGTTTGTTTAAGTTTGTTTGGGTTTATTTGTTTCCAAACCTAAAGAAACTTTTTTCGAGTTTGTTTAGGTTTGAAAATAATGAAATGAACGTGTTGAGTAAAATATAAAATATGGAAGAAAGGATAAGCGAGAACGAGATTAATTTTTCATTCATTGACTCGTAGCAACGAATATTTCAAACTTCGTAACAATAATCGTCGATTCTTCCAGATTGTGATAAGCATGCAGGTGTTCGATCTAGAGAAGTGGAATATTGGTTGAATCTCATCGTAATCATGATTTTTCATATCTACTCGTCGATAATGTCACTCGTAGCCGAATCGGTCAGGTATTCCCGGTCAGTTATTTCACGAGCATCACGCGATGAAGTTGTCAAACGTATTGTCGAATTTTTCAATCTTTTTTTGGGTGACGTTTTGTGGTATCCAAGATACTGGAATATTTGGTAAAAAAAAAAAATATTTTCGTACTTTTTTCCTGTCCAGTAATATCTACCTACCGTTACGTTCGAATCACGAGTCAACGCAAGCTAACGTTAATCGACTTTTCCTTGAGAACCTCGAGCAATAAAGGGAAAAAAAGGCAACATCGTTGCCCTTTCTTCGTCCACACGATAGTCCATGAAATTATTCTCCAACACGCATCGCGCTAAAGCGATCTCTCCTCAACATTATTTCGCGATTTTATACAGGGTGGACCATTCAACACGATCACCCTAAATAGCTCCGTTGCATTTGAAGTGACGAAAAAAATGTCAGGAGATAATTATGAGGTTGAAGTTCGCAACGTTGCGAGGCAACGAAAATCATTACTTTTTAATTTCTCTATTTCTTTTTCAATATAATCGTAATTAAAATACCTCAATAATTATACAAATCTTTATTGTGATAACATAGAATTCAAATAGAAAAAATAGATTTAAGGAAATAAAAAAATGAGAAAGTAAATTTCGTTGCGTCGCAATGATGCGGACTTCAAGTCCATAGATAATTTGACTCAGGCAGTAGAATTCATTTTTGTCAAGGTTGTAGATTTTTCGGCCTCAAGGTCATCAATGATTTATTAAATGAAAACATTTATTTTTTCATAGCACCTGATATTTAAACGAAGCCAACGATCTATAATATCATACGCTTGAAATCATTTTTTCCGAAAATATTTTGGTGAAAAATCACTTGGTTGGATCATTTCGTTCTTTCGAATATCAGTTACAGCGTCTTAATAAATAAAAAAAATGTTTTTATTTAAAAACCTATTGATATCCCGGAGAATTAAAAAAATAATGCAATAAAAAACAATAAAATAAGGATAAAATAAAAATAAAAAGTAATAAAATAATAGAAAACTGTAAAATAAAAAATAAAAACAAATAAAAAAATACAAACCATTGATAACCCGGAGAACGCAAAAAATTGACCTTGACAAAAAAGAATCTTTTTACCACTAAATCAGCTCTTCGAAATCAATCAAATTACCTCTCGACGTCTATCGACAATGAAGATATGGTCATGTGAAATGGTCCACCCTGTATATATCGACATCCTCGTGCTTGATTCTTACTGCTTTGTATAAACGCCATAATTCGCCAAAAAAAAAAGAGAACACGCAATCCTGCATTTTCATGGTAAAACTGCTGCCACGTGCTTTTTCTTATTGACCTTTAACACTCTCACTTTCTACACTGTGATGCTCGTGAAGACATGCCTTTTCCGATATTTTAAATAAATTATCGAATTACTGGATGAAAAAAAAGTTGGTCGAAAATGTTTTTATTATTGGCAGACAAGTTTCGAAAAAATTATTCCCAAAAAAAAGTGTTTCAGGACAATGACCATAATTACAGCTTCCACTCGTTGCAGCTTCAATCTCCGCCTCACCCATTGATGGAAACAGCGTATACGATGTTTTCAGCGACATCGAGTGGAATTGCACTTCAAGTTTAACTTGCTCAACCCCCCTAAGTTTTTGCAACGGAAAGAAATGTCAATGTCCAAAGGGCTATGTTTTCAGTGCAGACATGACTGCTTGTCTAGAAGGTTTTTCATTTTTCATTTCTTCTCAATATCTTCTGAATATAATAATTCATTTTTAATTAATTAATCAGTTCATTAGTAATTTCATAATTCATTATATTGACGAAAATAAATTGACATGAAAAATTATAATCATCGAAATAATTCAATATAACAAAAAAATGTAACGTTTTTTTTTTATAAACAATTATATACAAATATATGTTAATACTAAGTACTTGAAGCCTAGAGTTAAAATTGTCAGTAACGAATACATGTCTTGTGAAATAAGAAATCCAATAAAAATCCGATTAATTAATTATCGAAATAATCTGTCGATACGTTGCAGCTGCAACCGCATACGGTGACGTATGCACGGAGACGGCACAGTGTGTCGCATACTTGTCAGTAGGTGGCACGTGCTCAAACAATACTTGCAACTGTGTCACGGGTTATCACTATCTTCACGGACAATGTATCAAATCTTCGGGTGAGAACGAAATTAATTCAAGATTATCGTAAACGTGATATTATGGGACAGGTGTGCATGAGGAAAATTGTCTGAAATTGATTAAAAGTTTTTTACAAATTTCGTGGAAGTAATTATTGAAAAAATAATGTTTTTAATTTATCACGTAAGTGTAGTTGGAAATCCTAGTATTATTATTAAGGCTAAACACAGACATTTTTATCCCTCCTATAAATTAAACATTTGACGTTACAAAAAAAATACAAATTGCATATCAAAATTAGGATTTTTTTTCTTTTCACGAAAAAACTTTCAAAAAGTTGCATTTTGCTGACGTATGTAATTATAGAGTCAATGGTGCGATATTGCGGGTTTGTCATAAAATTACAAATAACATCCTGTCCTTGTTAAAAGGTCTCGGGGAAAAGTGTCAAACGGACGATGATTGTTACGTCAATGCAGACTTCGAGGCACTTTCGTGCAAAAACAAGACCTGTCAGTGTAGTGAAGGTTTCTATCAGCGCGAATACCGTACATGTAGACATGCCGGTACAGGTAATGATGACGTAATTATTCCATTCTGTCATTTGTGAACGATTTGAATCCACGACCCTCATCTATAACATCCAAAACACAAATTAATCAATTAAGGGTTCAAATCAACATATGGGTTAAATAAGTCACGAAATTATATTAATTAATATGGGATAATTAAGTACCTTCGTTTTGTTCAAAACATTTATCGAATTTTCGACGATTCAAAATAGTCAAGATTTTATTTTTAGCTAAAGACAAAATGCAAAATGGCAATTTAAGAAAAAAATAAGACAATTACTTGGACTTTACACCATTAAAAATGAGATAATGTATTTGAAACCACACAAATTTTATCATTCAATTATCTTAACTCGTAATTAGTGCACAAATAATTTCTTCGCCATATTAATCATTTTGAAAACTCCAAAAATATACGATGAATAATTATACCTCTTCTTTAATAAAAAAAAAAATGCACAGCTGTTGGTGCCGAGTGCCTGATAGACTTGGACTGCACGTTTAACACAACAGCTCGATGCGATAAGACATCAGGATGTTACATGAGCCCAGAAATCACAAAGCACAGTTATAAGGTTGCCACATCAAATTTCACGTCATTCCCTCGAAAACTTCAAGATGTCGATTTGAAACTGTTCTCCACGTTGAACTGCACGAAAAACAGTGATTGTACTTATCTCGGACCATCAGTGTGTACCGAAACAGGCAAATGTATTTGCAAACGTGGATATGGCCTCGATACAAAGACGAACAAGTGCATACAAGGTAGAAATGGAAAAAGAAATTAACTTTACATTAATTTTTAATTAAGATATTAATTTAAAAAAGAAATTAGATTAAATTAGAAAATTAAAGAAATTACCTAAATGAATGAATTAGAATTGAGATATTAACTATTAATTAAATAAATTAGATTAAATTAAGAAATTAAAGAAATTTCCTAAATTAATTAATTAGAATTGAGATATTAACTATTAATTAAAGGAATTAATTTAAAAAATGTAAACTCATATCATGTGCGAATTACCACATGCGGCAACACTTTCAAAAAATGATCATCGAAATGCCACTCTCGGAGAACAAAAGAATCTCCAGATTCCTTTAAAGCGTGTAGTAATTCAGGCATCATCTGATGAAAGAGACACTTCATACAATTACGATCTGACTTCATTTACAGATGAGTTCGTTTAATCGTATCATGAATGGAGTTTAATTAACAATACAAAATTTAATTAATTCAATATTTTACTGCCGAATAAATATATCTTTTTGTCAATCATACTCCATTATTGTTTTTTTTGCTGCCTTATAAGAACTGGGCGAAGCGTGTCAACAGGACAGTGACGTTGCAATTAAGTACTCGATATGTCGTAACGGTCGTTGGGGTTGCGAGCGATCCAAAGTTCCTTCGAGGAACAATCTTGAGTGTCGCAAAGGTAAGCAGACTCGAGAAGACATCGCAATTGAAAAATAGATGAGAAAACTGGCTCCTTTAATTTCACGAGTGGCATCTTTGCCGATAAATCGTCACTACTTTTTTTTTTATCATTTTTGAAACTTTGGCAATTTGAATTTTCAACTGATATTCAATTAATTGATTATACAATTAAAAAATCAATTGTTTAAATACATTTTTTTAATTATTCTATAGAATATAAAAACAAACAAAAATTTACCGAATATACAATTGAAAAAATTGAATATTTAATCAAATATACAATTAAAAAATTGAATTAAATTTTCCGCCCTTTTGGATATTAAATTTTTGCCTAATTCGGAAAATAAATGTTAACATCATATTTCTATATCTTCGACTGTCATCTAATCGACTCAATCCAACCCTGAATTTTCGGTCGATTTCCAGTCACGACAGTGTTCAACACGTCGTGTAAATTCGACGAGCAATGCTACGTATTCGGGCCGGATTCTCTTTGCCGGAATAAAGCTTGTGCTTGCAATGAGAATTCTCATTACGAAAAAGACGAAATGTTTTGCTGGCGAAACAGGGGGCTAGGAGAAACCTGTGAAAAAGATGCAGATTGTTACATAGCAGAATTTGGATCAGAATTAATATGTAACGAGAAATCGAAATGCACGTGTCCCATTGGTACACATGTAAACAGTGCTAAAAGCGGTTGTATCGATGACACTCCAGTCATCGGAAGTTCCTGCTCAGCCGATTTGGATTGCGAGCCTTTGAGCAATGTCCGATGTTCCAATCAATCTTGCCTGTGCAACGAGAACTATTTCAATCTCTTGGGTGTATGTGTTGCTGGTGAGGACGATTATAATTTTGTAACTATTGTAATCTGGAACTGCATTTTTGTAACATACCATAGGACGCTTTTAAACAATATTGAAATTTTATATATTTCATATAATTTCATATATTTCATATGTTTTCAGATATTTCATATAATTTCATATAATTTCAGATATTTTATATAATTTCATATATTTCATATAATTTCATATAATTTCAGATATTTCATATAATTTCATATAATTTCATATAATTTCATATAATTTCAGATATTTCATATAATTTCATATATTTCATATAATTTCATATAATTTCATATAATTTCATATAATTTCATATAATTTCATACATTTCATATAATTTCATATATTTCATATAATATCACATTTTCAATATTCAATTCCAATATTCAAATTTTGTCCTCAGGTATTGATGCACCGTGTAAAAACAATGATGATTGCCAGACGAAAAATTCCACGTGTATAGCGGAAACTTGCCGATGTATTGAAGGACTCGTTTCTCCTGCCCCCGACCTCTGCATTCAGGGTAAGTAAGCTTTGCTTCGTGTCTTGGAAAAATAGTTTATTTTTTGTACAAAATTTGTTTTACTTTCACGTTTTTTTAAATGTATTGGGTAAATATTTGAAAGCAATCGGTTGAATAATTTATGAGATTTCGTTAGTGCAACTTCGAAGAATGTTGATTAGTGATAATCGCAAAGGAAAGTAGGTAAACTTGTGGTTATTTGGCTGAGGTTTTTGTGAGGCTTAACTTCAATCAGCGATTCGTGGGGTACAGACGTCATTGATAGCAAAATACTCTTATCAGTTTCTGAATTTGGCGGTGAATGCGAATACGATGTTCAATGCTCGGCCAATGTAACGGATGCGAAATGCATCAAACCGGAAGTGGCCAAAAAATACGAATCAACGATTACCGAGCCGGCTTCTCGGAGCTTCGGTGTATGCAATTGTGATGCGGGTCGACATCGGAAATACGAAAAATGTCACCGGACAAGAGGTGACTGAATGGAATAATCCAATTATTCAAATGAGACAACTTTGAAGAGTCAAACGGCGGAAGCTTTCGCGTTTATGATCCGTGATATACATTCTCATTCCAGTTCTCGATGAAACGTGCCTTTCTCGGGGTGAATGTTACGTCAAATCCGACCCCGATTCCGTTCAATGTCTAAAGGGTGTTTGCACCTGTGACTTCGATACAACACGAATTAATTCCACTTTCTGCGGAAACGGTAAATATGTCCAATTTTGGAAGTATATGATATTTGACTATATCTCCACTTTAGGTACACGATTCGGAAATTCGATACATTATTTCTAAGGAAATAAAGTAGAGCTCATTCGCAATAAATTTAGTGATATAATATACTGTAGAAAAACCAATATTTATCGAGCAATTAAAGATTTTTTTAAAACATTTTATCTTAGCAAAAATTAAATCTTACCTTAAAAAAAAGAATTTTAATTTTCTTACCTCAAAATTAAAAAAAAAAGTGTTTAAATTTTTATTAGAATATAAGGTTTTTTTTTAATTAAAAGATAAAAAACATTTTCTAAATATAAATGATTTTTTCGTTTGGAAACAAAACTTGTTATCAAAGTTGCTATAAAAAATATATACATATTCGTAAAGTTCATAATTGACAAGCTTGGGTTTTTATTAAACAAATTTAATTAATAAAATTAATTAATTTTTGTAAATATAATAGTCATTTTTTCACTCAAATAATTGACGGTATTCCGACAAGTTCCAAATTTATTTCTACCAATTACTCAATTTAAAAAATGGATTTAACTGCAAAATAAACAGGAAAAAGTTGCAAGTTTTATATTACTATATTATAGTTCTATTGAGAACTATTATTCCGCGAGTATTCGAGAATATAGACGATTTCTCATTAAGCACCGAGAAATATTAAAAAAAAAATTAAATCTGTAATTACTAGGAAAAATATTGATTTTCGTGCAGTACATTGCATGACCTTATCTACTAGGACTGAGCTCTACTTTTATCTCTCAGAAGGAGTATATTTCATTCGCGATGTGTAATAAAATTCAGCAACATTAATTGACGATACTTCGGGGTGTTTTATTTTACGCAACCATCACTCACCAATAACATCAGCTTTGATTTCACTTCCAAATATAACGATTCGCGATAAGCGATTACATAAATTATGAAATTAGATGGTGCCCCCACTCGATCAACGTCACTTACTTGTCCAATCATTAAACGTTGTTTCCCCCCTTTCTTCTTTTTTTTCGATTCGTAGATGGTTCCTACAATTTTGGACTTTCGAGTTTGATAATTTCGTCGTTGCTGTTCACCTTTAATTTTTCTCGATGAACTAACGGATACGGATTTGAAATAAGCGTTCTTATTGTAACCTGTTAAATGTCTGATAACTGAGGTAAGGAATGAAAAATATATGAAAGCAGTAGAAGGGAGAGATTAACAGAAAAACAGAGCGTGCGATCATAGCCCAAATTGTTGAAGCGATAAACTGAGGTATTTTGAAGTTTCGTATTAAGACAGATTTAGTACATCAGAGCTCCACCTACCTTCGATAAATCAAGGGCTCTTACGTATATACATTCGCATAAACGTGTATACAAAATGGTACAGGTTAGCCACAGCCTTCTCTCTGTGGCTTCTACCAGTTGTGTTCTATACAACGACCCGGAAAATCGATCGCTCACTATGTAGTTTTCAGCCTGGCAATGACTACACACAACGGCATCTATTATCTTATTTGAAATTCATATATCTATATTTCGATTCTCATTCATTTCTCGGAACGTTTCTTACCATGTTCGAATTCACTTTGCAACGGCTTAACTTGTTTTTTTTTCAGTTTTTCAATTTTTTTCGTTACAAATAATGGAAAGCGAAAAATTGAATATTGAAATTCATATATCTATATTTCGACTCTTATTCACTTCTCAGAACGCTTCTTACCATGTTCGAATTCACTTTGCAACGGCTTAACTTGTTTTTTTTCAGTTTTTCAATTTTTTTCGTTACAAATAATGTAAAGCGAAAAATTGAATATTGAAATTCATGTATCTATATTTCGACTCTTATTCATTTCTCAAAACGCTTCTTACCATGTTCGAATTCACTTTGCAACGGCTTAACTTGTTTTTTTTCAGTTTTTCAAATTTTTTTCGTTACAAATGATGTAAAGTTGCGAAAAATTGGATATTGAAATTCATATATCTATATTTCGACTCTTATTCATTTCTCAAAACGCTTCTCACCTAGTTGGTATTCACTTTGCTGCGTCTCAACTTGTTTTTTTCAGCTGTGCAATTTTTTTGTTACAAATGATGTAAAGTTGCGAAAAATTGGATATTGAAATTCATATATCTATATATCAACTCTCATTCATTCCTCAGAACACTTCTTACCATGTTAGAATTCACTTTGCTACAATTTATTTTATTTTTTCCAGCCTTCATATTTTTTCGTTACAAAATACGTAAAGTTGCGAAAAATTGGATATGGGTTTGTTTGGGTTAGGATAGAAGGTATTTTAGCTTGAGGGTAGAATAAAGTTGTGAAAAATTCTATATGGGGATGAAAATGGGAAAGGGGTCGAAACTGCGATAAGAGGGTACGAATGCGATTCTTGGCACGCGACCGGTGTAGAGTCGACCAGTCTCTTCGTAAGGACGTTTCTACGTGCCTCAAGATGGATATATGTATATATGTGTGTGTATGCGTGGGTGTGTATGTGTGTGGATTTTTTTCCGTCGAGGACTCTCGGTGGTGGTTCTCCACGGCATATCGTTATCACAGTGACGTCGTCGAGACATACGAGAACCTCGTATAGATTTGTGGTACGAAATGATGATGACGTCATTCGACGAGAAATAAAGAGAGATGAAGCAGCGCGAGGGGTCAAGGCGTTGTGATTTTCTTATAGTAAGTTCTGCTTGGTCATACCGTGAGTGGCTACGTCTCACACTGTATAGTTTATCGATCCCTTTAGTCTTAACGGTTTGACTCGAGGCGACAGCCCTTTCCCTCTTTTTTCCCCATTTACAAAAAAAAATTGGGCGGTTGAACTTTGAATAACAATATAAGTTGCGAAGTGAATTTAATTACTGAATTGTTAAGACTTTCTTGAGGATTAGAGTAATATGAATAATAAGTAAAGTTATTATCGTTATTTTTATTATTTTTTAATAAGATAAATTTACAAGAAGATTAATATTAACTTTATTTAATATTTAATATTGAATTTTTCGTATTTATGATAATACATTAATGTTGATTTAATATTCTTTTTTTATTGGTGCTTTTTCCTCGGGGTAAGCAACCTTGGGCTTTTGCCAAGGGTACGGGGAAACTACGGAAAACCCGTACCGGTATACACAGTCCTATATTCTTCAGATTCCTTGGTCATAAAAGGCCTCATAAAAATCGGTTGATACTTAGATCGACTAAGCGGTCACCGATCTAAGTATCAGCATCTCCCGACCGTGCTTAACTTCGGTAGTCCCGTACACATTAATATTACTCTTCCTGTTTACTTATTTTATTAATCATTTGAATAATTAGAATTCTGGATTAATTACTTTTTCTAATTACTAATTAATTCTAATTACTTCTGAATTAATTGAATAATCTTCACTTTAGAATAATTAGAATTCTTAATTAGAGCAGTATTTACCTTTACGAAAAAGTACGAAATTTGACTTTTCGGAATCTTTACATGTTAGAGCTAACAATTTTTGGCACTCTTTTCTATCACAACTCGTCGAAGTATTGCCCAAGTTTTAAACCGATCGAGCTTTTCACGGTTGCCAATGATGGTCACGCAGGAGAACGCGCGACCAACGAGAATATCGGTATCGATCCACGAGTAGAGGTCTGATACAAAATGCGTTACAGCACACTCACTATACGACGCTGTATCAACATAGGAAACTCGATTAATCTTTGTAATTGCACCTGACCGGTAAGTGGACTTTCAGAGGAGATGTACACCTCAACGAGAGAGCCCATCACGACGATAAAATTATAACGTCGCCAATACCGTAGTTTGGACAACACGTCACAATAAGGGTCAGAATAGTCGCAAAAAAATTGAATACGTTTTTGTTCGAAATAAATCTAAAAATCTTCTTAAAAGTGAATTGATAACGTAAACAGTTCAAACGTATACAAAAATTCGTGAATTTTAGAAAATTGAGACATAACGCAGACATCTCAAGCAAATGAAAAAAAAAAACAAATATTTTAAAAAATGTTCAAAAGTTCATAAATAATCGAATGAACGAATAGTCGCAAAAAAATTGAATACGTTTCTTTCGAAATAAATCTAAAAATCTTCTTAAAAGTGAATTGCTAACGTAAACAGTTCAAACGTATAAAAATATTTGTAAATATTAGAAAATTGAGACATAACGAAGACATCTCAAGCAAAAGGAAAAAAAAAAAATATTTTTACAAATTCTCAAAAGTTCATAAATAATCGAATCAACGTAAATAAATCCAAGAATATAGACATTTTCAAAAGTTTATCAATAACTAAAAAATCGTAAGCAAATCCATATATAACCAAACACTTTAAAGATAATAAATTACCCAAAAACACCAAGCAAACCCAAACAAATGCAAATATGTGTAAATTCACGTAAATTAAGAAATAATCAAAACACTTATAATAATTTAACAAACGATCCAATCATCTCAGCTAAGCCCAAACGAACACAAATATTCGCAAACTTTCCAATGCGAATAAAAACATTGCAGTAGATTATGGTACTTTTCACGAAACTTAGCAAAGACTTTTTTTGGAAATGAGTCTTTTAATTAATTTAAAAAAACATCGCTGAACGATATTTTTAGCTTCTGAGAAAATATTACTTTTTTTAGCCTAATAGGTACATACCCAAATAGAGGGTGAAAAAATGCATTTACTCGAAAGTACCTCCGTAACGACGTTTGGTTCGGATTTGCCATTGGTCATTCAAAATCGAATTGTCCTCGTAAATATAACGGCCATCTTTTGTCACACTACTTTTGAAGAATTGCGCTGTTACCTCGACATACGACATGTACTGATAAGTGGAAGACTCTGATAGTGAGAATACACCCTGTATGCTAGGGACGTGCGGGGTAGTTTCCGGCAGGGATGCAAAAGGTCAGATTTTAACTGGATAGATGGCCGATAAAGTTCCAGTCTAGCTTCCTTATTCTTGCTCGAAGCTGTCTCTAAATGGGTCAGCCACTTGTCTGAACAAACCCGAACGGTTGAACAGCTGCAGAAATTCAAAAAGGGCTATACCTTAGCCCTTTTTTATACGAATATGTTTCGTTAAAGGAAGATTGGATTTCGTAACAAAAATTTGTCCTTTAATGAAAATTTAGTTCTTTGGTGAAAAAATATTCGAAACCCCTTTGACTGAGCATATTTAAAAAAATTGATGTATTTAGTTTCTGGACGAAAAAAATCTTCGAACACCTTCGAAGTACTGTGTATTATGGAGTACTTTGAAAATTTTTTCTGCAGATTTTTTTACTTTTGTTTGACTGAACATATTTTTTGAAATTGATGTTGTCATCAAGGAATTGAATAGGTACATCAATTTAAAAAGATGTCTTCCGTAAAACAAAAGTAGAAGGGGTTAAAAATTATTTTTTGTCAAAGAACTAAATAAATACGTTTTTTTAAAGAATTCCCTCTCTTTCGAGTACCTCGTTGTACATTTGAGAATTTTTCACGTTTGGCTTATTCAAAAACAGTTCCATCCATCCTGAATATGAACTTTTGGTGATTTTACTCAAGCTTGTTAATACTTCAAACAAAATGAATATTTCATTGTATTTGATCACTTTTCCAAGAAAACATTGTGTCATTAGGTCAGAAGAATCGTAACGCAACGATAAAATGGCAAACTGGAGAAGTGTTTTAGATCCAATAGTACTTTGAAACGGATCAATCCCTTTTTATCAAAGAACTAAACAAATTAATATTAAAAAATTAGTCCATTTTCTTTTGGTTACCCTCTTCTGAATTTGAGAATTTCTTATGTTCCAAACTATCCTCCATGCTTCCTAAATATGATCTTTCAGTGATTTTAACTCAAGCTCGTTACTCCTTCATACAAATTGAATCTTTCACCGCACTTGGTGACGTGGCCAAGTGCAGACAAGAAACATTGTGTGGTCGTCAGGTCGCAATACTGGACGCCCCCACATTCCTCTTTTTTCTCCCACTCGCACATTCGAAGATAAAGTCGTACTCGATGTACAGCAATTGAGAAAACAGTGACCGCAGTAAATACGTTTATCTGCATATAGCCAAAGCAGTGATTTTTACTCTTAAGGAGCTTTCCTATTGCATCGCGTGTTCGAGTGTTGCACACACATCGT
Organism: Ophioninae sp. B BG-2022a; assembly: GCA_030522765.1. Taxonomy (NCBI): domain Eukaryota; kingdom Metazoa; phylum Arthropoda; class Insecta; order Hymenoptera; family Ichneumonidae; species Ophioninae sp. B BG-2022a. The sequence goes on from JAPYZJ010000282.1 coordinate 45,443, forward strand.
TATATATTTTTTTGCGTTATTTAGCACCGCGTAGAACAGCTCGAGGCCAAGGTCAAACATGCTGATATATATATATATATATATATATATATATATTTATACATAACTTACGAATGAGTCGCAGCTCGCACAAAAAGAATCCAGGATATTATTACACGCGTTCACATCGTCTTCTCATATATATTCATACACGTTGATGCAAAAATCATACTTGCACAGTTTGTTTATGTGTTCGCATGTGCGATCGGCTCGTTCTTATTGCTCAGTGCCAATTACCTTTTCTCTGCAAAAATTCTCGTGGTCGCCTGGGCACACACAACGAATCGAGGAAATTCCGCATTGAGTCCATTGCGCAGACTTTTTTCTTGCAAACCATAAAATCTTTACCTGGGCTGCTGAAATTTACATAGCACCAAGACCAAGGTGAAGGAAAGCAACTCATTTTCCGAGCGTTGCCACAATGTCAATAATAATAATAATAATAATAATGAAAAAATAATACATTAAAGGGAAATTGAGACGATAAATATAATAAATAAAAAATTTGATTAAGACAGTAAAAATAATCAATTAAAAAATTAATTAAGATAATAAAGATGCGAAATTAAAACATAAATGAAGACAATAAAAATAACGATTAAAACAAAAAAAAATCCCAACAATAAAAAGAGCAACAAACGGTAAAATACTAACATAGTGACCCGATTCCACATACCCAATTATAAATTATGTAATATTAGCATTTTAATTTTAATCTCTTTCCTATTGGCTTTTTCGACGCAAAAATCTGGACGAAATTCATGTATTCGTAAAACTGAATAATTTATTGCAAAATTCGGATCGATTCAGGGACCGAATGAACGTTTTTTTTTTTTATTACGTTGGTTGATTTTTTGTCGGAGCAACCTGTGAGCGCCTCTTATCGTCAGGGATTGTAGTGTGCGACAAAAGAGACCGTTTTACGATTCGGGGGTAGCTCGAACTTTCGAATGAATTTTTAACATGCGAGAGGGTCCTGGTCTCCGTCTTTTCACTATCGTCGCCGATCTATCCACAACCTGGTGATTATATCGTATGTATTGGTGGGTATAGGTATACGCAGTCTCGGAAATTGAATACACACAAAAATCCTGTATACGATTTTACGTGCGCTTTCGATTATCCTAATTGATCGCGGACCGCCCTCTTATCTGGAATTTCTCCACGTGGAACTTCCGCAAAAAAAAAACGAGAATGGCAATGAGAAAATGAGGGTTAGAGAAAATGAGGGATAAACGGAATCGATTGGCATATAATTCTTAACGTTTTATTTCAAACCCTTTTTAATCTGCTATTACTTTATTTCATTATATCTTACGCTGAGAAAAAAAAAAACATTTTGGAATTGCATCGAAAAAAAAAATGTTGTAGCAATCATGTAATTATTTGAAACTTGGCTATTGATCGGTGTGCTCTGATAATGATTAGAGTTTTGCATAACTTTAATTATTCAATAATTATTAACTCTAGTTTTTTATTACTTCTTGATCCTAGTTATTTAATATTTATTTACCAGTTGTACGCCAAATTTCATTTAAACGTTTAGGAAAAATGTCCCGAAATTTTTTCAAAATTTTTGCGATTAATTAAAAAAAATGTTTTATTAATTATCGCATTTATGGCAGTCGCACTCTCGATGCATGTCCCATTGAATTATTTTAGAAACGTGATTTCGATTAAACGTCCAGCTGCTGACATCTAGCGAAAATCTTTGTAGGCACGTGAACCAAAGCCTGCTAAACGGATCTCCGTCAGTCGGTATCAGGCACTTATCACAAGAGGGTAATTGCTGCGACAGTTTGCGCTATTCGAAAAAAGAACTCTTGCACTCCGCTGAGCCGTGTGAAGTTAGCAGTTCAACTTTGACTTTTTGAATTTTATTATTCAATTCATTGTTTGGGTTTGCTTGATTTGGTTTGCTTGATTGCGAGGTCAATTGAAACCTTTATCAAAAAAGGGTTCTGTTGAAAACTATGAATTCATAATAATTAACAGGTTAAATTGCCGAATTTTCCTGACCGGTCATATTACCCAATCTCCGACCTTTTATAACCGTCCGCTCTAAAATCCGGTCGTGTATCCTAATCTAAATCTTCATCTCTAAATATCGAAAAATATTGTAGCTATACAAACCCAAGTCTCAATAAATTTCCGAAGCAGAATTAAACCTCGATTTCTCTGGTTGCTGAATCTTTTGGTTAAACTAAAAAACAAACAATTTTCTGTAGACATGAATACCGGTTGTCCATAAGCTGAAAATTGCTGAAAACTTAGAAAATGGTACGACAGATTGTAGGCCAATAAACTATAACCTTTTTATCATTAATTACTACACTACCATAAAAAATAATATTTCTCGTCGTTTATGATACTCACTTAAGAGTACCATGTCCAAAGAAACGAGTCAAGTTTTCTAAAACTTCTGAATTAGTTCGAACAGCAAATTTCTTCGCAAGCTGAACAAATTGTCACTGTGGCTTCGTAAGTAAACTAGACTAATCCCTAAAATGCCAAAATGATGTAGCAATCTTTCAGGAACAATTAGGTATTGAGAGAACCAATATTGAAACCACGAACGAGACCACCAATATATTCGTGACCGAGATCAAAATGGAATCAGCTGTCTGTATAGTGGAGTAACAAGTAGCCAGGATAGAACCATGGCCAGTTAGGGCGACCATGAACACAGGCCACTTGGAGGACTGCCAAATGGTTTTACAGGTCTGTGGAAGGTAGGCAAAAGTTCTATAGCCTGTTTCTCGTCATCGCTCTGTACCCTGCATGTATCGAATTTCTGAGAGCACTCTGGTCTAATTATCGTCTCTACGTTGAAAAGGAGTGAGTTGGTGAGCTGGGGAGAGAGAGGAGAACGCCTTGTAGTATAATTTCGCGATTGCGAGAAATATTCTCCGTTTCAGTGAATATCAGTCCATGTAACATTTACTTAAAATAGGGATAACAGAAAAGCTGCCACATCATGATATAAGATCGCTCTAATTAATTGATATCGGAAAAACGAGAAATGCTCAGGTTTTCTTTTTACCAGTTTTATGCTGACTCCTCACATACCAGTAAATATATATCAGTGTATATATTTAAACATGTTTCTGTGCATGTATTTACATGTAGATATATATACAGGATGAGTGAATGAGAAGGGGGGGGGGGGGGGTATGACCGATACACATTCCCCAGTACTTCATTAAGTTGTCAATGCAGGTGCAATGATAAAGGCACAGACCATTGATTGCGAGTTTCAATCGGTTCGTTCATTTTGATTCTGGGTTCGCAATCCTGAAAGCAAACCAGGTGACTTCGTACATGAATACGATAAGCTTTACACTGAATGAATTCGGGAAGTCTATTTTAATGTAATTTCCGGCTGCATTCTTCGCTTTGTGTAACTGTAGAATTGAATCAAGAGCGTACATGATGTTAAATTTCGAAACGATAATTAACTTGATTAGAATAGCAGTATGGATTTTAATGATTCATTATTTTCACCTCTGCATACTTGTCGATTCATAATTAGCCGATGTACTCAACTTTGATTTATTTAAATGTACTTATCCTGTTTATTAGTAGAAGAGTTTTTGAAAATTGATTGCATAGGTTACAATAAATCGATATGATAAAACTGTTAACTATTGTAAATATTAAGACTCGTGTATGTTAATTAAAAATAAGTATTAAAAAATACTTCGAATGAAATGCAAGTTGAAGGAAGTGATTCAAGAATGCCATAATCTTTGAGATGACGATCGAAGTTTTGGTTCAGTAATCCCTACACATCATACACGATGTAGTGATTCCAATAAACTCGTGACTCCAATAAAGTTGTAACAAAACCCAACGTATGTGCATAGCGATAATTGACGAGTAAGATTCCCACTATAAACGCCTACGTGTGTACATGATAAATATCTCGACATTACTATTATTATCCTTGACATTAATCAATACTGGTATTCCACCGTCGGCCATGAAAAGTTTCCAACATGTTCAGCTTGATCTTCGAGTGTTGTATAGATGCGACTGTCACCGAGGCTTCCTTCGACGTTCGAATTATCGCTGCTCCATCAAGTTGCCCACATTTGTGGTGTGCAACTCTGGATTACATTGATCCCACCGTTGGTCCCGTCACCTGTAGAATTATACGTACATAGACCCTACCGATAACTGAGTACACACCAAGTGACGACCATGACAGGGATGCGGGATGTAGCACCAGAGAGAAAGGTAGAGGGAGAAATAAAAAAAGAGAATGTGTGGATTGACAGCTTCAGTGGTGATTTGTTGCAAGTTGTCAATTGGGAATGTCGAATGCTGGCTAATTTGGGATCCTTGCTGATGGCATTTAGGCCTGCTGTGAAATGTCGATTTCTTCGCCGACTGATCGATCGATGCCAACTTGGACGCTGACCACTCCCTCGTTCAGTTGGTCGTCGTCGATTCAGTCGTCAATGATCCCTACTCCATTGGCTTGGACGGAGATGACTCGATCGCTGTCCATTCGCTCACCGACTACTTGGTCGTAATTGGCTTGGTCAACCGTCAAGCCATTTTCGTTAGTTCGCGTTCCTGACATAGTTCACATGTGTTTGCACACTTTGGCGCCAATATCATAATCGAAATGAATGTCGCCGATTGCAGAGTCGCCGGCGACAAGTCGACTAGTCTTAAGGGTTTCAATTGTCCAGATTATGGACCTTCTATTTCTTATCGATCTGTTTTCTTTTGGACCCTGGTCAAATTAAACCCGAGACGGATATTCTCACGGGGATAAAGTTTCATTGGCACAGTAAGGATGTGCGTGGAATACCTAACGGATTTTCAGGCAAGCCGCCGCCAGTATCGACCAGTCGAACGAGCGCCTACTAAGCGACTTAACTGTATATGTATGTACATGCTTTTACCTCGCGTTGACTCTCACTATTACTCAATTTACCTACGAACGTGTCTTTCACGTTGTACCAACCCCTTAACCCACTCCAATTATTTTATTTCTTCCATAATGACTTATGTACGTGAAAAAATAGCTAACCGAGGGTATGAGTAATTGACGAGGAACCGGAAAGAGAGAAAGAGAGCGAGAGAACTTTAAATATTACGAGTGCTGGTTTTGCGATGGCTCGAAACAAAGCACTTTTTAATTATCAACTTTTCCGTTACGACTCTTCAAACTTTATGACGTTACAGCTTGCATCGTTGGAGCCCAACGAATTCAATCTTTTTTTTATTTCCCTCATTTTCTTCGGCAGAAAAGTTTGGATTATTATTTTCCGATCTGCAAATTTGTGAAATATAGATTTGAATAATTATGAAAATAATAGATTATAGATAGAACTCGTTGCAACGATGCAAACTTTTTATAGAATATTACAACAGTTTAGTAGCGAATTAATTGTGGAATAAATTAGCGAGCTTTAAGTTGACTAATTGAGAAAAAGAACAACTATGATAACAAGGAAGGGAATTTAATAGAATTTTCTGGAATTTTTATTTAAAAAATGTAAAAAATTCCATTCCATTTTTGTACTATAAAAATTCAATCGAATTTTATATGTGGGCATCCTAAAAAAATTTTTTTAATCTATATCATCAACATGAATACAAATTCAACGGGAAGTATTTAAAATTCCAGGCACGTCGCATAGTTAAGAGGTATTGTTCCTTTGTTTTTGGATTCATCGTCAATATCCTCTTACGTTTTTTTTTTGAATCACCTGAAAACAGAAATGTTATTTTCTATGTAAACGTCATTCTTTTTTATTACCTTTCTTATTCCACCTTTTGATGCTTTAAGTGGAAACGTGCATTTTTACGATAAATTATACAAAACGATGACCAATTTTTTAAAAACTCGTTATAGAAAATAAAATTGGTAATAAATACTGGAAAACTTCGGAATAATAACTTGTCAGTGAAATATATTTAAACAATTAATCTATTATTATTATTCTGTCGAAAACTATTGTTTCTAAAAATCTCAAGAATTTTTGAAACTTTTATAGTATCCATCCAATCAATTATCGGGTATAATTTTATCAAATTATATTATTTATTAAATGATCCTTAGTTCATTATTGAAATTATTCGGTATCTTTCATTATTTTAATTCACTTGACGTACGATGTGGTAATTATGGTTCAGCAGGGATCAGTGCATCGATCCTCCGTGCATGTGATGCTGATCTCCGTGGTGCATGTCATGTCCGGCATCAGTCGAAATCATGGTGGGCTCATAAGCGACGAAAAAAGCGATGCACCATATGACGAAAGACACAATGAGTAGTAGGAAGACGACACTGTTGAATCTATCCCAACTAAGGGCCAATGTACCAAACGATTTGTTACGTGTCTCACGTCTGCAAATCTCGTTCGTACTCGCGAAATGACTGGGCATTATAATGATTCAATGTTCTCTTCGAAATAAAAGTGCTCGACAGGCACACCCAAAATATACTGATCGAGCTAATAAACTCGACTAACGGCGTTGAAGAATGGTGTAAACGTCCCGATAAAACGATAAGTCCGGTCTTGGATGATAAGGCATCGTTATTTCTTTCTTATCTTTCACTACGGCGTTTCGAATGGGCTAGTGTTTAATTTATCGTCGGGAATAACAAAAAGAAACCAGGTATCATCGTTTAAATATTGGGTTTCACTAGATCATTGAACCACGGTTCGATCGATCCATCAGCATTTTTATATCGGCCTTAATAGAACAATAGAACTCGATAAAAAAAGAAGCAATTCATTTGTACGTATAGACGATACACGAAATTGACGAGACGGATATGCTCTTATCAATCGAAAATCGACAAGCTTCGAATTCCATTAAACAGTTCGAGTCTTGTCGGTAGTATTAATAGATATAAGTCTGTCAGACGAGAAATGGCTGAATTTGATGGTTCAAAAAATATGATGAGCTATATTCGTTTTTTTTTTCTAAAACGAATTTTGTAATTTTTTAAAGTTTTAATTTTTCAATTCTAATTAATTTTTTTATTCTAATTAATTTTTCAATTCTAATTAATTTTTTAATTATAATTAATTTCTATTTTTTTCTAATTTTTTTCATTGGTTTCAATTTGATTGTTATATCAAGCGATGGCAATTTTTTTGCACGCGTTTTTGGTGATTATGATTACGTTTATCGATTAGAACAAAAAAAAACGATTATTTTGAGTATTAAAAGCACGCTTCGAATGAATCGATTTCAGCTACAACAGTCGCCACCCTCGGCCGTAAATTTGTTCCAAGAGAAGAGCCAATAGCCCAAACCAATGCCAATGACCGTCGCGAGTGCCAGCCAGACGTTGTACGTCATAAAGATGAACATTAGGAAATAGCCAATGACAAATTGGATCATATGTAAGACGGTTTGCCAAAGATGCATTCCCGCAAACAGCATCGCCCTGTTGAATAGAAAGTACATTCAAATAACAAGATCATTGCGTAACAGAATTTAAAAAAAATGTAAAAATATCTATATTACCGTCTCGATTCCTTTTTCTTTTGATCCGTTTTAAAAATCACAGTCTCATTGTACAGATGTTCGCTAAAAATATTTGTTCGATTAGCTTTAAAAACTGATAATGAAATTATTGAAGAATTTAGATTTTTAACCGTTGAAATTCGAATCGTGAAATTAGAACAGTAGAAATTTGAACGATAATGTGTCACCCTGACATTTCTAAATTTATATTTTTATATAGATTTATATTCGATATAAATATAAAAACATAGATTTATTATCAATAGAAACTTATAATAAATCTTTGTACATATCTTACATTTTTTAAATTAATTTTTATTTATAATTAATTACATTTATATATATATACTTCTTATAAATAAATAAAATAATTGTAAAAAATTTAAATTTATTATATTTATATCTATATAAAAAAATTAACTTTTCCAAATCTGTACTTTTACATAGATTTAGAAATTACTTTCTTAAGTTGTGTATTAAAAATCAGTTTACCGATAATTCTTCAGTCCTTCGTAGATGGCAGCTAGAAGAATAATTCCAATCGCCGAGGCTAAAATCCCTTGCCAATCGGTCGTTCGCCATACAGAGAAAAGAATCGTCTCGGCGAGGCCGAAGTGGAAATACATCTGTGAATATCGGTAAAATTTGTATTTTCATATTTTTGCAACAAAGTAAGAAAAAAAAAACGAATCATTGTGAGCAGTATGAAATCGTTGCTTTCTTCTCAATAACACGGTTATCGAACTTTTCCCTGGATGTTGGCAAACTGGCACGAACGCTTGAGAGAAAACGATCCTTTCTCATGTGTACAACATTTTCAACGAGTTTACCGATTCGACATGTGACACGTTTAACTTCCGGTCACTGGGCTTCGCTTCGAATACACAAGAGTTGAGAGCTCTCGAAAATGTGGTTTTGAAAAATGTACACTTTCGTTCGCGTTCTCTCTCTCTCACTCCTCCGTCAAAGACCGTAACAATCGTTCTATTTTCTCCCACAGTAAGCGTTTAAACAAAAGGCTAACCGAATTGCTAAAATCGTCGGTTTTTTATTCCCGTATAATCCTCGAAGCATGGCACTTACTCCCATCATCTTGGTAACTCGTTTTGTTGTTTGTGTGTTTTCCGTCGTTCGGTGAATGAGCTCAGAGCCGCGAGTCGTCGCGAACACGATTCGTAATCGTAACAATCCATACGGGTCTTCAAAATGCCGTTTTATCGGCTGTTACGATAAGAGCCCCCGAGCTGATAAGAAAGCTTCCTCGGTATATACGAATGATATACGATCGAAAAACCGATCTCCGGAAATTTGGCTTGGCCAATATTGCCTCCTGAATCGAGCATGATTCAATGGAAAAATCATTGTTTTTTTTTTGCTTTTTATAATTATTCTAAAGTTTTCCACAGTTCATTCCCGATTAATCGATCTTTCAATCGAACCCATCTCGATTTGAAAAACGATTTGGTAATTTGGTAACTGAGGCATTTATAAAAAATCCTTTTAGAAGGATTTTTCATAACTGTTGACTGTAGTATTAACCCTTCATTCCGACTCATGGGTCGTTTTCGACCCAAGCGAAATTTCAAAGTGCTGTAATTTTTCGTGAGGTACCTCCACATTTTCCATAACAAAAGTATAACAATTTTTTTTTTCGAAATATTTCTATTGGGGCTTCAAGTTAAAGGTTGAAAGAAGCTCCATGAATTTTTTCGGATTTTTGAAAGCGTTTTTACCGATCCGAATAACGCAAAGACGAAAACGACCCATGAGTCGGGATGAAGGATTCATTTCAAAAGTTCATTTTCGTTGATTCATGAATATAAACGAAAAGATATTATTTTTTTTTATTTATAAAAGTTAATGTAAAAGGAACAAAAATATTTATTTGACAAAATACATGGGAAAACCTTTTTCCCTTTTCTTCCCTTTGACATTAGACTGTACCCTTATTCTCTCTCTCTTTATTTCATGGTGTGTTATTTACTAAAATATATTATGTTGTTATCTTTTTTTTTTCGAAAGCATATTATACTAGGGCATAATAAATTATATCATCATCATCATCATCATCATCATCATCATCATCATCATCATCATCATCATCATCATCATCTCTCTTTTTTCTCGCTCTCTCGTTAATGGCTTTCCATTTTGACCCGTATATATATATATATATATATACGTGCGTTTACGACACTTTCTGTGATTGCCATTAACGAAAGAGGCACCAAGCCCCAGCGTCTCCTTCCATCAAGCGGTTTCGCTTACGCCCTTTAATTCGATCCGAATTTCATATATCGATAGCTATACGTTGACACAGATATAGGATAAACGTCTAGGCTGCGTGAACGGGGCGGGCGCAACCTGTGGCTAATCCTGACCGCCGCGCCCCCCTGCGTCCGGAAATTCATCCACGCTCAATTCTCAAACTCGCAGTGCTACTCTCACCGCCCGAGCGTTTACACCGCGATATTAAAGCTCCGACTGCCTCGACAGTTGTTTACAAAAAGGTTTTTTTAAGCGAATTTTTATCGTTGTCAATTGCCGAGTTATCGCGCCACGTAGCTTCGTAAACGAATTGTCAATCAACCTCGTTTCATTGTTAACGACGATAATCTCAGTGCTTCAAGGAATTGGTTTATCATAGCTGTAAGTATACGGCGTGTGCCACCCATATCATCGATCCTTACCAGATGCACACTTTATGAAATCTTCACTAATGAGGTGCCGGATCAAGTCGAGTATGAGGATTTCCAATTTTTATTACGTTGAAACCTTTGTTCTCAGGAGGGTTTTAAAGATAGTGAGTTAGGCCACCTTTCCATCATTTTTAATCAGGTGTAGGTACACCTTACAAAAACTTCGCTAATTATTTGAAGGAATAAATAACGGTTTGTTATTTCCAATTTTGACGACGTTGAAAGTGTTCTTCAGGGTGTTTTTTAGAGATAGCTAAAACATTTGCTGGAATTGGTAGCGAATCGTTATTTTTTATTTTGACGATGTTAATGGCTTCGTTCTCCAGGAGTAGGTTTTAAGGATTTGCTAGGATTTCTCCTGACTACCACATGGACAATTGCTGTGAAACGTCGATCATTCGAGGTTTCGATTCTATGGGTGTCTGTGGGGTTGGCCGACCCTTTCTTTCAGACCGCAGCTTTCTCTCTCATTCTCTCCGCATGTCTCCAACGTCCTGTCTTCTTCCCTCCATTGGATCCCATCTCGAATCCCCGCGTTTCCATGGAAATCTGGTCATACCTTTGCTCGCGTTTGGTTCCTATACACGCCGAGAGAATCGTGGACACGAGCAAATGGGAACCGGTGTTTTGCATCTCAGGGAATAATTTTAAGGTAGTGAGAGGCAATTATTGAAAATAATGATCGCCATGTGAGATAATATTCCAGTGGTTTCAGACTCTCAATTATGGAGAATTGTACAAATTCCACATTGGGTAAACTGATCAGTAAATGGACGACCTTATAACACTTGAATTAACAATTCAAGTTGAATTTTCAAATAATAATATTGGATAAACAGTGTTAATAACAGTGGGTAGTAGCTAATAATATTGTTAATCATTTTTAATAATAAAAGCTAAAAATATTGTAAAAACAAGTTTTTGAATAATTGCTTTCAAAAAATGGTTCTAATGGTGGAAAAGCTTATTCGAAGGGATGTAACACTGGTGATTATTATTTGTGACAATTATTTGTAACAATCTTCGTGTTATTAGTAAATCAATAACAAAGTCTCTAAATGTAGATTGATTATTAAATTTTATTATATGCTAGATTAGAAAATCACTGAGGGAAACGAACATTTTGATATTTTTACACGATTCAGTATTATATTTCAGTTAATACATTATTATATTTTTTAAATATTTGTTTACAACTACTTTTTTTTCAATTTAAGAAGGCAAATTAAATTTTCTTATGCCAGCATTTCGTGAAATGTATGTTATTCATTTTTAATACACATGCTTTATAGAAGGTATATAAAAAGGGCAAATAAATAATTAAATCACCAGTGAAGGGACGAATTGCCGAGTAAATGCACACTCGACTCTACAAACTAAAAAATTCCAAATTTGTTGGGGATTTCTTGAATTCATAAAAATGTTGAACAATACAAAATCTTTATCAAATTTTGATGTTTTAAGGATATTTGAGTTTTTTTATGACAGTAGTTTAATATTTTATCGGAAATTCGTATCCTTTATCAATATGGAATTTAAAACAACTATCGTCCATTTATCTCATTGATTAACGCTATTTCACCGCCTATTATTTGGTTTAAAACGAACTGTACAGCTTGGAGGGGTTGTTGCACTTCTGTGAGATCCACCGACTTGTAATTCTCCCTGTCGGGAAAGTTTAACGAGACCCAGACACACGTTGGGGAAAGAACAACAAAGAGAGCTTGAGCAATAGCTGTCATGCCAAGTTTGAGTTTTCGATATCCGTGCGTACTTCAGAATGCTCAACGTATTTCCGAATAAGATTATGAATGATCCACAATCATAGATAACAATGCGGCTTACAATTGTTTTTATTTTTTTATTTCCTATCACCATTGAGTATCAACTGCAGGTAATTTTTGTTTCTTAAGGGGTTGAGGAAATTTTAATATTCAATTATCAATTTTTTTTATTGAATAATAAAATAAAATTTTGAATTTAATTGAATTGAGTTTTGAATTTGAATTTTTCAAAATATAAAATATTGCAATTCATGTTGCTTATATCATTTTTTTTAAATTACATAAACAACATGAATTGCATTTCTTTTTATTATCGATTACCACCACTTTATCAGCTAAAATCCCTGAGTTCAAAAATTATTAGACTTATAGGAAATGTTTACTTTTTATTGAGTTAGGCCACTGTGAACATTACAAAAATATTCAATATATGGATAACGTGGATAACAATGGTTTTTATTTTACAATATTACCAATTTACCGTCTGCAATCCCTCAATAAAAATATTAATGTCATTATAAGTAACGATTGCTTTTCAAAAAAAAAAATGCAAATCATGAATTTGAATTATACTTTGGCTTTTTTCACTTCCGTTCGCAATACCTGTATTACGAATCTGTTCTGATCGGAAAATAAATCGGTCACGATGACTCGATTACGTGAAACATGTTACGCAAGGTGAACAAAAAAAAAAAAAACAAAATGTGCGTTTTCTCACTGTGCAAGTACGTTGTAGATGGCAGATTCTGTAGTCCCGGAGCCCTCGGCGATTCCGCATCTCGCGATTATGCAAGAGCTCCATTACGACGTGGTTATAGTGTCAGTCGCGCCGGGGTCATTATATTTAAGTTGCGTCAGTGAATACAAGACACTTCGTTCCAACGTATCTGCACGGATGCGTTCCTCACTTAAAGAGGGACTATGAAGCACGAGGGACACTGTGAGATTACTCAAAGGGTGGTGAACTGTGTTCTCTGCAAAGGACGTTGAATCTATGCTTTTAAGAGAACCCACAAATAACCCTGGAAAAGAGTCAAAAGGGTAGAGTAGGTAGGGGTAAAAAGTAACGGATACGATACATATAACCTTGCAAAATTCATTTCTATAGTAAACAATTAACGTCTCATTTTTATTTTTCAATTGAATGACAAGTGACTGAAATAATTGATACTTTTTGCAATTGCAGTCTCATCCATTGAAATATTATAAAAAAAGAACATTAACAGCGATGTTTTATTTATTATTAATATTGACATTATTTATTAATATAATATATTATGATATTATGCATAGTATAAAAGTTATAATATAGTATGTTGATAGTATTTATTATTAATTCACTAATCAATGTTAATAATAATAGTTTTTATGAATTTATTAATAAATGTATAAATTCGCAATTAATATCGTTTTTATGAAAAATCTTCTAATAAATAAATAGTAGATTATTAACTAATATTTCGTTGCATTAACTTTTATCATTGAAAAATAATTATACTTATTTAAAACATTATTTATTTATAACAATAATTAATATTTTTTACTGACTTAAAAGTTATAGTTATAAAGTTATATTAAATGACCAATTATATCTAGAAAACTTTTGAAAATAATTTTTTTTTACACACAAGAGACAATTTTCCAACACGTTTAAAAACTATTGGGTACAGATTTCCCGAAATATTATTGCTTAATATTATGGATCCCAGAAGCAGAAATATTTCTCCAATGACTATCTGGAGTACATTTTCCAATGATTTTTATAAGTATCGCTATTTTTTTAAATATCATTATTATGGTTGTCTTCAGAACGGTATAATGCCGAGCTCATTTGAGCGCATAATCAACTGCAATGCCTTTAGACGTGGAGCTATATCAAGAATGCGTTTTATCATTTTCACGCTTCTCGCATTATCGGCCACTAGCTCTCGCAAAAAGGTCGACATTTTTTCTTCCTCTCGCTTTGATAGTTTAATGGCGGCCGACATAATGTTATACCGTATTGTAGACGAGCACGGAAAATTATCAGTATCGACGTTGAAATCAGAGCAAAGAAAATAGGTATTCTTTAAATCTATTCAAAAATTTATCGCAAAAAATAAAATAAAAAAAATATTAAGTAAAGCTTATTTTGGATAAAAAATAAAAATATTAGATTAAGGCTTAAATTTGGGCCCAAGTAGCTGCTTACATTTTAAACGGTACAATTTTCTAACTCGTTTGACAATCTTTAACCATATAAATCTTTTAACAAGTTTAAACGTGTTGAAAAATAAAAAAAAATTGAAAAGGCGTTTTTTAATTTCGGTTTAATGGTCTTTTGAAGAAATAATATTTATAATATATTAAGGATGAACCATCGAATAAAAAAATCAGCTAAAGCTTTTCATTTTTTCGAAGGTCAATTTAACAAAGATGCGGTATACAAATTATTTTATACCCCCACAGCAGTGGGAAATTCAACATGCACTGCAATTCAAAATCTGCGTTGTAGCGATATAGTAGTTTTTTTTCTAAATTTTGATGTAGCCTCTTTTTGCAACATGCAGCCAATTATCCTTCCCCTCTGGATCGGATAATTGAAGGAGAGTCGTTGAAAACAAAGAGTGGTTTACCCCTTTCGCGCTACTTGCACGTAATTCTCGGTGATAACGAGTCGGGGATCAATTCCGACCTGATTAATTAAGCGTACGAGACGCCTCGTCGTTGTATCGATCGACAGTTGCAAAGCAACATTTTTTTCACCTTCATCTTTTTGTACACCCTTTTTTTTCTTTTTTGTAAATTTAATCACTGATCAACGGCGCGTTATCAGTGGCTCGGAGATTAAATAAAGCATGCATTTTCCGTCAACAGGAACGAAGAAGGAGAAGATGAATGCGACGAGAAAAATGTACGAGAAGCTACGATCAAGGGGATCCACAGAAAAGCCAACGAAAATAAAAGTTAATTACTCCGCAGGAGCTCGTGACAAGTGATTAATCAATTTACGTGGAAAACCTCGATACGGTGAGTTCAAGAGAAACTTCCGAAATGGCTGGTTTTTTATTGACTCGCTTCTTCGTTGATCTCGTCGAAAGCTTAGCGAGCTTGTACCGTCGTCAGCCTTCTTAGCGATCAAAAAACATATAAGCTATAAACGAGAAAACCCAAACAATAAAAACCACGTGGGAAGACAAGAATTCAATTCTAATCATCCAATCGCCTCGCATCACCAAAAGTCATCAATTAATAAATACTGACAGTGGAAAAAAATCAACCAGCATGGGATTAAAGTATCGGATCAACTTCTATCGAAACAATCAAACACTCAGCGACTGAAATGAAATTGCATCAAAGGAGTTATCTCGTATCTTCGAAACTCCAAAAAATCACAGTTCTGAAAGAATTTACACTGGTGACGAGGAATAAGAAGATACAGAGTCGAAAGTAAGAGACGCCAATGTTAGTTATCCGATCTCCCGCAGTGTCGATGTTTCGTAGAGACATTGCATAGACATTGATCGTCAATGACACCAATATTTCCAAAAAATTGGTAAAGGGCCAAAAGACTTGGAGCTCGATCTCAGAGCCATTGGCTTTGACAATGCAGTCATTTCTGGAACAGAAAGGATTGTACGTTTAGAAGGAAAAAAAAAGGTGAAGAAGAAACTACGTGTCTGATGTGGGACCAAATCCAGTATGAAAGTACATTCCGACGATTCTGGCTAATACAGAAACGTTTTTTTTTTTTTTTGTCGAGTATCTCGCAGTGATCGATCTACAGATATAGCACAGTGTAAAAAAGTAATAATAACGGTGGGGAAATTCAATACTCGTTGTGATATCGCGATAAAGGAAGGGTGCCGGGAGCGGGTCAGGTCAAGAATTGAGCGACGTCAAATTCGCGTTGAAGGACAAGAAGTAGATCGAGAACACGAGAGCCAAGTACCCTCTCGGCCGAATACCAAAGAAAGAGAAGATCACGGGGCTTCCCAATATCCCACTTGTAAGCTTCTGAAATGACGTCTGCCTCTTGCCGATAGTCGGAGTAGCATTATCTTCGGTTCAAATGGGCCACGAGAGTTTTGCCTCCTCATAAAATGTCGAGTCCAACTAATCGACGATCCTTGCCCCGTCAGCCGTCCACGATTTTCTCTCAGTGAGTGTGAGTTTGGGTTTGTTTGGGTTTGACGTCACTTGATTTCATTGGGTTTGATTTGTGACTTTCTATGTGTTTGGGTTTGCTTGAGATTAATGGTGGCATTTATTTGGGACTGTTTGGGTTCATTTTTGTTTGAAGTGTACGTTTATTTCTACATGTTTGGGTTTGTTTGGGTTTGATGTATTCGTATGTTTCTTCGTATGTGGGTTAGATTGGGTTTGTTTGGGTTTGACGTGTGTGTGTTTATTTCTTAGAGAAAGAGTTTCTACGTATTTAGGTTTGTTTGACTTTGTTTAGGAATAAAGTGTGCTTATGCGTTTCTACGTGTCTGTGTTGCCGAAGAAAAAAAGCCGAAATAGCGCCAATATCGATTGCGCGTAACGTCATCAAAGTGAATCTTGAATGGCAGTGTCCGTGATAATCAACGTGACGAGACTTGTCTTCAAATTGTCCGTAACGGGTGAACGAGCTAACAGAAATAACCCAATCGTTCTCAGTGTGATTTTTTGATAATATCGTTGTGCCAAATTTGAATCCAATGATGGATTAGCCAGTGTCTGCAACTTCCATTTTTCCAGTTCACGCAGTTGTCATAGCTTTTGATAAATTACGATTATCGATCGTATAAAAAAGGAGAGTAGCAAATTGAGGAAGGCGTTTGAAGTGAAAAGAAGAGAGAAAAAAAGAACGCAATGCCTACCGCCAATTCAACGAGGGAGAGCAGTCTAGCGATAAGGACCGAACCCCTCGGGAGAACATCGAGCTCCCGCAGCCGAGGTCAGAACGGTACCGCCAATACGGAAGTTCCCGAAATCTCAGGTACGCTTGAACTTTTATCAAATTATTGCGATTCGTGGTAATTAGTTATTTCAAATCGTAACTCGATGCCCATTAATGCCTCCGAGCATACGTTACGTCACTTCGCGACTTTTATTTTTCCCACGAAAATTGTTTGCAAACTTGGACGTGCGGGAATTTGTTGAAAATTCATCAGATCATAATATTTCCGTAAGGATTCGACAGGGATGTCTACTTTGAAAATCAAGTGGATCAAGTTGATTAAAATATATTTTTGTGAAATTCAAAAGTATATTGAATGAACAATTTTTAGAAAAAATAAATATTATATAAATTATCCATACATGTTAATACTTTTTTATTTCGAAAAAAGTTAAGGTCAAATCAATGCCAAGCAGGTTCATGATACTCAATATTTATCTATAATTTTTTATTGTTAGCCATCCAAATAAAGTCGAAGCCAAGCAATATTGACCCCGTTGCTTATCCTTCCGAGGTCACTCTCGTCACGGTACTTCTACCCGAATAAAATAACCAGTTTATAGCTCTGTCTTGAGCAAAATCGATCGAATCCTCGTGTCACAGCCCCCTTGGGGGTTGAAGCCCTCCGTGGCTAAATGTGGCCGTTGCCCGAACGAAACAAATAAAAATTCGATTTCGACATAATCCCCGAAGGTTTTCTATTTCGTAATGAGCGCGAGTCGAATACTCGGCACAAAAATCACTCTCGATATTTCGATCGTACGAAAAGACTTTTGAAACGACGAAATTTTTTTCTTTAAACTTGGGGGAAATACTTGGGCGATATAAATAAATAAAAAATCAAAAATACATATAGATTCCAGTATACAAGTCACACGTGTACTGGAATAATTCATGTCACCGGGCGGAAAACCTACCGGAACGTAGGGCCGGAAACGAGGAGGTTGCAAGTGAACGAGAGAGGTCACAAGTTCAAGAGTTCAGGCAGTTTCGACGTTTCCACTATCCCTTGCGATATACAATTATAAATTGTGATTTCCAATAAAACGCGTCATCCATTGTATACAAATCGTGAATTGAACTTGGGACTTTTCATCCCCCTTAAAAAACATGTTTCGGCACACTTTCGGACCCATGAATAAACGAGTCTACAGCTGAAGTTTAGCACCCCGTTGAATAATATAAACTGTTTGAAAGGAAGAGCTTGCAAACAGAAATGCTAAAACATATTGCTCTCATCGTGACATCGTTTACACGAGGCCGCAGAGACAAAGGGCAAGGAACGTGGAATGAGAATTGAGAGAGGACACGTGCTAAGGATTAGGGACACAGGTTTCGTGTAAGGTTTAGCTCGATGAGAACCGTCGGCGCGATGCCAAGTAGAAAAGGTCCGTTCGAGTCAGACATTCCCCAGAGAACGTCTGTCGAGTCAATTTCGTATATACAAATGTGGTCCAGTCATAATGTACAAAAATGTACCAACCTCTATTTACAGAGAATAGTACGTCTAAATTTTTATCCTAGCTTTTTCGGATTACCATGAATGTGTCCTTGAATTATTTCCAAAATAAATGGTGTTACGTAGCTAATAGAAATTGTTGAAACAAATAAAAATGGTTTTTTGACTACATCTTTTTTGGAATTGGTTTTATCGAAAAATTCTTCCTTTAAAAGTTATGGGGTATAATGTCATCTATGAAATAAGTCCTGAGCAAAAATCACGTAAGATTGTTACTTTAATGGTAAATCACCGAGGAACTTTCTTTTCGAAGGATTTATGTTTTTTGTTCTTCCTATGTACTTGGGATATTATTTTTAATGGAATTTTATCGTTGGATTTTGGGAAACTCTGTATGCTACAATTAACAAAAACAATTGCTACCTCTTCACAATAGCTACATTCCTGTATTTGATCCATTCTACCTCTGCTATCGACCAATGAAGTTGAAAGGGACACCATATTTGCCATATAGAAAACCAATGGCTTTTTTTATAACGTTTTTACAATACCAACAATATTTTTGCAATCTCGTATATTACCAGCTGGTACCACGTTGTAGCCAACCCCCATCACGTCACCACCAGTTTCTGTTTGCATTCCAGTCCATATTATTTGCGTACACGTATTGTGGATTGACGGAATGTCGAATTAGGGAAGGTGAGGGGCCAACCAATAGAGCTCAATTCTGTGTACCCATCCGTCAGGACGTTGACGTCCGGTCTTCGAACCAGCCTGGCACATTGCATACGTCAAAAAGTGAACTGGGCCAGCGTCACCAGAGTTTGGGTAGTAATCGACATATGAGGAGATAGCATGCGCCAAACTACTCAGAGGTAGGAGGATGAACGTATCTGCGAAAGAGACAAAAGGACGCTTCGCAATTTCGGAGGATCGATTTTCGATTCACGCTTTTGGCTTCATGAATCCTACATCTCCCCCGTCCCTCCAGAAATCGCGACTCTGTACGAATCGCCAACTTGAGCATCGTGAACACGTGGAACTTCAATATTTTGGGGATGTTAGTATATCCGGCTTTAAACCGGTAAATCCTCGTGAAGAGGTAAAAAGTGCTCAACTTCGTCTTGCTCTTAAATGCTTTCTGAAGCGAACTCTTGAAACTTTCTATTATTCAAGGCACTAGTCACTTTGAAGTCTGATATTTGATAAAGTATTGAGTAAGTTTGTTTGGGTTCTTTATTTGATTGAACCGAGTATATGGTGGGTTGTATTAGATCAATATAGAAATACGTGGTAGGATTGAACTTCGGATATGAATAGGTTTTTTTCGGCCAATATTGGGATCGGTAACCATTTTTAACCATTGATCATAAAACATGCAGATTCCAAGAATATGGGTAGTAGATTCGAATTTTTAAAGTAAAAATACATTTATATAAAATATACAAGACAACCAAGTTTTAACTCAAATTATTTTTAGTTCCCGGCCCAAGGTATTTATTGATTATTAGGATAGAATTGTTACCGACCGACGTATCGGAAATCTATTTAAGTTTAGTAACCGCAATGGTAATACAAAGCATCGAGAAAAATATCGATAAGTTACCGGCTTACGGTAAATACCGACGGTCGAAGAGGAAAGATCGTCTCTTGTCTGCGATTTGATTAAGGCTGATCTGCAGGAGTTGGCAGTAGGCAAGAGAGGTAACGAAAAATCTTAAACAATCAGCCATCAATGCCGGTAGAATAATTCTCGTTCTACCGGAAGTACTTATCAGCTCGTCACTCTTGATGGCAGATGGATTTCGACCAAGTTACTTCAATGATAACTCCTCAATGAATAATCATCCTCAAGGCTTTCTTTTCCACGCTCAATAAAGTCTCATACAATTTATTCTCAGTCTCCAAAAGATTCTAACTCTTTATAGCAAATACTTTAACGAATCGAGCAAACCAAAGTAAAAATTCAATAAAACCTCCTAAATGATTTCCATAAACCGTCATGTAAAAGTAACCAATTTCCAGCACACTTCTAGACGTTTATTAGCTCTACTACGTCTTTATTGAAATATCCACGTATTACATACCAAAACGACCCTACGACTTTGCCGATCCCAAAAAACCTAATTCAAACTGCCTTCCCATTGATTTTCCGTAAAACTGCAAAAGATCAACCGTCAGATTTATCCAAAGCAGCAAGTAGCAATAGCTTCGGATAAGCTACCGGTTCTCCAACGAACCGTAAGTTCTCCCCTATCGTATTTCCAATCCCGTCGAGAGATGGCGACCAATCTCGATTCTCATTGAGACTAGAAGCCGGGAACTTGCGCTCCGTGTCCTCCCGTTCGAGAAATCCACCCCCGTAAAATCGGGCCAACGTTGGGCTACTTTGTAAAGCCGCCATTTCTGCCTAACCCCGCGCGGAGTACGGTGTAGTTCTCTACACCGCGTTGTACTTCCACACCCATAAGTTGGGAATATACGTGTATATATACATAAATATATACATATATATATATATATATATATATATATATATGCAACGTCGACTAAACACATACACACGAATCCACACAGATATATATCTACATCGAACTCTAATGCCTATGAAATGTCAAGGCACGGCGCAGCTCGGTGCACATGCACCGACATCGTTTGTCGGCATCGGACGACGACGAGGTGGTTGGGCTGGTTGGTGCCATCGGTGAAAGACTCTTGTGGTCCCTCTTCAAAAGTGACGGTTATCGGTGATCTCTTGCGTTGTTTCTTCGCGAGTCTTGGTTTTGGAGACACAGAGACGCGATACGTTCTGAGGGGTGCTGCCCCGCTGTGTTCAACACCCCAATCCCGCGTAGACGCTTTCACAAACGTCCGTTATGACTCCCGAGTGTTTCGCCGTTCGGGCACTTTCGAGCAATCTAACAACCGTGTTAACACGCGTGTGTAACATCGCCAGGTTTTCTGGATCAACACGGTGCACGATCCTCTCGAGCAGATACAACATCCTCATCTCGCCGTTACGTTTGTAGATAAATTGGCAGATTCGACACGAAATATATATATATATTTCGAATCCAAGACAAAAGAGGAAAAGCAACGACGAGGGGGTTGTGTGAGTGCTCGGGGGTGGGGTGGGTGGGTGGGTTGGATGCGTATGCTAGAGAGAGAGAGAGAAAGAGGGAGGCCGAAGGGGTTGAAAAAAGGGGTTGCGAGCTGAGTCTCGTGCAACCCAGTGACCTCGTGATCTACGCTCTGTCGAAGTGCGCGTTGCAACGGGGGGCGAGCTGGGGAGAGAGGGAAAGGGCGCTCGGAGGACGAGCGAAGGGCCGGGTGGTTAGCGGAGGGGAAAAAGCCCAAGTATCCCTGGAGCAGCACACCTCTTTACCCGGGTCAGCGGGGTTTTCAGGAGGAATAAGATATATGAATAACCCCATCCACCCCTCTCTCTCTCTCTGCCCCCCCCCCTACCCAATCGGCGGAACCCTCGAGTGTTCGTCGTATCTGTGTGAGCCACGGGGATAAATGATTAATATATTACCGTCGTGTTCCTATCTTTAAATAACATTTTTAATCGGGATGATAATGTGTACGCGCCGGAAGTGTCGAGTGTGTGTTCGCGCGGGTTTGTGTTTCCGGCTCGTTGTCAGAGCCTCGTACGATAAAGCCGGGGACTCGTAGATATATATATATACATACACAGATATATATATATATATTTACCGTGTATTACCATTTCCCTCCGCCCTCCCTCCTGCCGCCACTTTTATTATTCTGGCTGAACAGAGGGAGCCCCTCATCAAAATCGCTTATGCCTCGAGCGACGGCGGTCTAAAAGCTTTTGTTTATCGACGACCACAACCGCCAAATTCATTCGCGATGAGCGAGCAGGATGTTGACGACAGATCGGCATTCCTCACAGGTGAGACTATTTCGCAATGATATCCTTATCCCTGACTCCAATCGAACGTCAAGAGTTGTTTTTTTTGGGGGGATTCCACGTCTGATGAGGACGAAGGAATTTCCTCGATGGAAATCTCGTTTAGCCAACTAGACGAGTCGCCTGTAGCTGCGATGAATTTTCGACTCGCAGTCTCATTCCGGTCACCAACCGACTCATGCTCCCAGCGTACACTCGAAACTGGCCCGTTGAACTGGATCAAATGAATGCTAATATCGATTTGTCCGTGTCGCAGTAGACTTGCGATTTTTCGATATATCCTGGTTTATTTATGGTGATATGTATTCATCTAGATCCTAGATCTTGACGTATTAATATTCATATATTTCTCTATAAATAATATACTAGGACATTGATATACTAGATATATAAAAATATCACTAGATCTTCATCTAGTGATATTTTTATATATCGATGTTGATACTTTGATCCTGATAAATATTGATCTAAATCTAGATACACTATGATTTAATTTTATAAAAATTCGTTTCTACTTTTGGTTCTACGTTGAAGACTTTTTGAAAATTTCACCTTCGGGTTCTTCAAGTCCGAGACCAGCTGGCCCACTTATGACCATCAATGTATTTTACGGATGTGTGTATTACGACTGTAACACCCTTCGTCCCCTCCCCCTCCCCTCGTCGTTTGGGGGCTGCATCATGTTGCGAGAAACGCGGGGGGGGGGGCTAAAAAGAGACGAGGGGTGCGAGCGCGAGAAAGAGACAAAAGCTCTGAGTCAGGCAGGGGAAGAAAGAGAGGCGAGCACGTGCGCGCGATCAATAACAGAGAAGCTTCTAATCTCTCGCAACGAATTCGAAACGAAAAAAAAAAAAAGGTTTCGGCTTTTGCCCATGAAGGAATATCGCAGAGCGGATATTCCAATCATACGTTCAGACAGGCTGGAATGAGGGATGAAATAATTTTTTATAGTCTCATCCCTAATTCTTGATTTCTTCGTGGACGAGTTTGCGACGATGCGTGTAGGACGAGTTATCACGAATATGCGGCAGACTCGCGACACGGTAGCAAACAAAAAAAAAAAAAACGAAGTAAATGAGGTCAAGTGAGGCCGGCGTTGAAATTTTTATGAGAACCGCGAACGCGATGATGTATATGTGCTTTTCCATATACACATGTCCACGTATACACCGATACGTGTAATACGTTTGCCTTGAGGGCTCCACGATTTCGAGGATCTCGGTCTAACGTGATTATAGCTCGAGTTTCGAAATCACTCGTTTAGCACAAATTTAAATCCGGATTTAGAGGGACGAGGGGGAGGGGGAGGGGGGGTTAAAAGTTCTGTCAAGAGCCGGACAATTGGTTTCAATTTTACGGGCGGCGAGTTCGAGCTCACCTTTGATTCTATATCTGTATTCCGTACATGCAGGGTTCAGAAAATGAATTTGAACGAAAAGTCTAAAAAACTTTACAGTCTACCACAATAACCTAAATTGAATTTTATAATATTACTGTATCAGTAAATTTATTAGAAATAAGTAAAACATTGAATGATAAATAATAATAAAGTAAAGCAAAGTAATATGTGAAAAATGAATCAAATACTTCATTAATTAATTGTTGAATGATTGAATGGTTAGAAGCAAACGATTAATTCGTAAGCAAAAAAAGGCTTACTTGCTTAAAAATAAATGACTCGATGAATACAATTATTTGTTTGGGTTTTGGTAATCGATAATTAGCAATTGAGCTCGCTTTGGTAAAAATTAAAACCTCGATGTAACGAAAAATTAAAAACTCTGTAAAGAGTCTCCTAATTTGTACGAATTTTTCAAGGAGCACAGCAAAATACATGTTTGATCGTACACGTGTATTTAGAAGTATTTCGATTTCAGATGTAACGTTCTGAATGAATTGCAGAAATTAAAAAGTTGATAAAAAAAATGGGCGCCCTCTAAAAAAGGTACAATAAAATATGGGAAAAATCATCGACAATTACACCCAATTACAGATAATTACTAATTATTTTCATTCATTATAAAATAATTTAATAATTGATTGAAAATCAAACTACTTTTATTGCTTATAGAATGATATTTTTTTTTCATCCGAGAAATTAAACGTCAACGTAAAATTCAATTTCTCGCCTTCCAAGCATTCTTCAGCTGAGATACCAGTTGAGACATTGTCAATAATAACGATAATCGTGAAACACTCTCATTCATTCAAAGGGTATGACTTTACTCGATAAATATCGATCTCTGTGACACTCTTGTGCAGTTCACTGTCAAAATGTTATGGTAAAAAGATCGAATAAAGAAAAGCACCTGAAAGGAGCCACTCTCGAAGAGCGTCAAAAGCGTTACACGAGCACCGATTGAATGAGTGTGACGGAAATGCTTCAGCTCGATAGAGCCTCACGTGAATGGGTCGCTTTTGTAAATCCTTTGAATAGCAAACACACATACCAGTCAGGGAATTTTCTGCTTGGTGTTCGTTCGTTCGATGGGAGCAATTAAATTTATAAAGATTGTATATATTTCTGGCTTGTAGTTTCTGTACGTTCACTTTTGCCCTTTATTTTCATCTCACCGTTCAAAGTTGCAAGTTCTCGTAAAAAAATGTAAAAATATATATATACGTTGGGTATAAGTCTATACAGGTATAGACTTATATAGACAATGGCTATTGAAAAGTATTCGCAGGTTCCGATTTTGTTGGAGACTTGTTGATGAAAGTCTCCAGAAATAAACTAACAAAGTCTTTAGAGTGGACAAACAATCTCGTTGTTTTGTTCAATATTTATTTCAAATATATATATAGATAAATGTTCTTTTGTCAAGCTTCGAAAATGGGATAGACTAAATAATTTCCAAAAATTACAACATCATGGAAATCATATTTTTATACAAATTTATATTCGATAAGATCCTTAGAAATACCTAGAGTATTTTTTGATTGAGACCTTACATACTTTTGTATAAATGTTTACATACTTATAAATTACACTTATTTTATATAATATACTTATACAGAATCCAGGAATTATTAAAAAAAATAAGGTGACTGTGCAAATTTCGCGGGCTACTTAAATTCGATTTTTTATATTATTTTGATATCATGGCATTATTATTCATTTTGCATAATTCGTTTTTCGTAGATGTAAAGGTTGAAGGATTTTTTTTGGGTGATTAGCGATTTTCTGCTATCCAAAGAAATGGATCAAAGAATTAGTATAAAATTTTGTGAGTAAAATAAAATTAAAGTACCTAATTTTATTTGACGGAGCACTCAAAATGACGACTGGGAAATTTAACGAGCCTACTTTTGAGCAAAAAAAATGTTTATAAATGGTACAATCTCTTCATAGAAGGCCAAGAATATGTAAAGACTGCGAAGGTTCTGCTTACTGTTTTCTTCGATTACAATGGCGTGGTTCATTGTGAGTTCTGTCCAGAAGGTCGTACGGTTAATAAGGAATAATACATTGAATTTACGTTTGCGTGAAGCAATACGAAGCAAACGTCCGGATTTGTGTCAAAACGATTAATAGCTTTTGCATCATGATAATGCACCTGCGCACACATGGTTGCTCGCTCGTGATTTATTAGCCAAAAAAACACAATACTCGTGCCTCAGCATTCACCGGACTTGGTGAGATTTTTTTTTCCTCCCACAACTGAAAAGATCCATGAAAGGACGGAGATTTGCCACGATTGAGGAGATAAAGACCGCATCGCTGGGAGAGCAGGTCATATCAAAAGGCGGATATCAGTAGTGCTTCGAAGATTGGAAAAAGCACTGGCACGAGTATATTATATCTGAAGGGTATTACCACGAAGGGAATAAAATAGATATTGATGAATAAATCAATGAAAATGAAAATAAAAAGTCACCTCATTTTATGAACACATCTCGTATTTAATATGATATTAAATATACTTATTTCTTATTAATTTGTCAATTTGGGTAAAAATAGAATTTATGGGATATAAGTTCTGTTACATGATTTTACCTTATGTTATATTTTTGAACTTGCTCTATTGTGAAATTATGTTAATTTGCATAAAAATAGAATTTCTAGGATAAAAAACAGGATAACATTTGTATGATTAAAAATAGAAGAAAAATTGGGGTTGTACGAAGATCTAGGTGTTTCCATAAAATAATTGTGATATTAAAGCGTACCTCAATTTGTATTGAAATGGGATTTAAAAAATAAAAAATGCAATCATTTGAGAAAAATGGTATAAGATCCGTTACTATTCAGATGTTTTTAAACCAAAAAGTTTGTTTCCCTTGGTGATATCGCATCCACCATGCAAGTTCATGATAAAAGAGTGCAATTTTACTAGATGAAGAACAAAATGATACGAACGAATCCAAAAAACTTCGAAAAAACCCAATACATTCGAACAAACTCAACCAAAACCCAAACAAGTTCGAACAAACTCAACCAAAACCCAACCAAGTTCGAACAAACTCAACCAAAACCCAAACAAATTCGAACCAACTCAACGAAACCCAAACAAGTTCGAACAAACTCAACCAAAACCCAACCAAGTTCGAACAAACTCAACAAAACCCAAACAAGTTCGAATAAACTCAACAAAACCCAAACAAGTTCGAACAAACCCAACCAAAACCTAAACAAGTTCGAAGAAACTCAACGAAACCCAAACAAATTCAAACCTAAACAAATACGAGCTCATGGGAACCAATCCAAACAAACCTCAACAGTTTCGAACAAAACTGAACCAAACTCGAAACGAAATAATAAGGGTGTGGAAAGACGTTAATCGAGCATCGAGGAATGAAAGATTGGAAAATACTCACCCAAGCTCATCCTTCTTCCCTCTCATTGTTCGCCTCTTTTGTTGTAGGAGACAGTAACACGGGCTTGCACAAGAGAAGTATTTATGAACACAATGGGGTCGCGGTGTGCTCGCACAAGAGGGCGCTTTGCATCGCCACAGTCGTATTCGCCATTCTCTTCGCCATATCACTCATCATTGCCTTCGCGGGACCACAGAATGGTATATTGAAGAACCACCGACAAAAGACTCGAAAATTAAACTCAAGTCTTTTTTTACCCAAAAACTTTGGTACTTGTTGCCATCGTAAAGTACGAAACTCCAACTAACAATAAGAATGCGTTAACTTGTACTTTCCAGACTGTCCTTGCGCCGGTGAAAAACCAGCGGATCTTGAGATCGAGACAGACGCGGAGAGCACTGAGCCCCTTGCCACAAATGGAGAAGTACAAACATCATTTTAACTGCATTAGAATTTACCTGGCCGATTTTATTTGGACTTTAATAATACTTCGAACAATTGCTCTTTCGCTGAATCGTTTATTCACTAATTACCATATAATCCAATCGTTCAAATTCTAAGGTAAACAGGAATGGTCTAAAAACATTTGGATTTATTATTCCGATCTGCTACAAATTTTTGAAAAAACTTTTTATTATATTTCTTACTCACGGGTATACTGGCTGTTAGCGCTTTTTGCCTATTCCTTTTCATTATTCCCAATTCAATTATTCCACCACGTTTCTTCCCCGCTCCACCGATCCAAGTATCAGCCTCTCCCTACGATGCTTAATTTCAGTAATCATCCGCACTCCGAACGCCCGTCCATCAATGTCAGTCATTTTTGAGAAACATTTTTATTCACTAGAGATTTCTAGAGACTTCTAGAAACTTCTCGAGATTTCTAGAAATTCGTAGAGACTTTTAGAGACTTCCAGAAATTTATAGAGATTTTTAGAGCTTTCAAATGATTTTTAGAGATTTCTAGAGATTCACATGCGTGAGTAGCTAGAACAATCCTTTTCACGATATTTTTTTTTTTCGATCTTTACGATACAGCATTCAATATTCTACAAAATTGCTTAATTATCGATAACATACGAAAAACGTCTAATTTTCTAAATAAAAAATAATTATTGACGGAACTTTGGATTTCCAAGAAAAAAAGTTACCACCCCATATTTAGTTTCATTTAATTTGAGTGTTTCATTGTTGTTGTTTTTTCTTTGTAGTTTTTTTTATCCTTTAGATTTGTTTTTGATTTTTTTGGATTTAATCCAAAATTATTACTAAATGGCGAACTCATCACCGTAATACATTTTAACACGATTCGATATTATTTTTATCGTACCAATACTATCGCTTAGTATCGTACAGAAATTTATAGACCGTTCCGAACGATCTTTTCATTTTTGTCGTTGCCTTCAACTAGGTAACGACGTGCAGGCGAGAGATAGGGGAGCGAAATGCACATGTGGACATATCCACATGTATATCTGACAAGGCTCGAAAGCAACCCATTTCTATATCAGAGCACACCTCGTATCCCTCGTTTTTTATATCCATCAAACGTCACTCTGTAAAATACACAGGACGCTTAAAAATTGTTACTCTTTAATTGTATTTCACAGATATTTCCATGGGACAACGTTAGACTCCCAAAGTTCGCTCATCCCACAAGATACAATCTTACGATTCATCCGAATCTCACGACTCTCGAAGTTAAAGGTACGTTCATTTTTTTTTCGGTGATATCGAATTTTTCGAAAGTTTACTAAGTAATGAAATAATTTTACTGGCAAGTGTAGTTACGACAGTTTGGAAACTACATTATCAAGATTTATGATTATTTCAGGAAATTAGAATGATCAAATTCTATAGAATAATCATCTTGTAAAATAAAATGTAATTATTCATAATTATGTTATTTTATTATAAACATCTATAAATAATTTGATGATTCATAATAACACCATTTTAAATAATTGTAGATAAATTACAGTACAAAACTAATGGTGTAATTATTATGATAAATGAATTATAAACAATTAGATATACATTGTTACTAAAAATGTATATTAATTAAGAGATTTTTTTACACAGTTCTGTTCAATATTCTGCAATTTTAGTTGTGCAGTTCTCCAGTGCACTTCGAATTAGTGAATTGAAAATCGAAATGGAAATCTCCGATGGATTTGCTGATAATATATTGCAAAATTTGTCAATCGTCTTATTATTTTTTCGATCTATTTTCACAATTGTTATAATAAAATAAATCGTTATAAAAATTTGTTTCAACAGGGCAAATCACGATCGAGTTTTACGTCGATCGAGAGACCAATTTTATCGTCTTCCACAGTAAAAATTTGACAATAAATGAAAAAGTTAGTACAGCATTACATTTTCATAATTAATATTGATTTTGATAATATAAATTCTCAAGCAAGCCAACTGGAATGTCACTTTTGTTTCTGTCAGATGGTGCAGGATCGCAAGGGTCACAGACTAAAGATAGCTAAATTGCTCGAATATCCTAAACAGCAGCAGCTCTATTTAGAGCTCGAAGAAAGTAAATTTCGCAAACGTGGCAATTACACGGTACACCTGCGTTTCGTCTCGAAATTGACGACCGAGCTCGAAGGTTTTTATCTCAGCACGTATCTCACGGCCGACGGAGAGAAGAGGTGCGAAATAATTGGAAACAAAAAAAATCTTTGTCAATTTGAGGTATTGCTGGGATTATGGATTTACAAGTCTAGATCGTGGCTACATGTTTATCCTTACAAATAGCGTATTTAATAATAAATTACACTTAGAAATATTAAATTGTCACTTTCAATAATAATTGAATGCAAATTCAATTATTATTGAAATCACTCATTTTTTAACTACAGTTAATATAGATAACCTTATTGTTGTCAATAATCACCAAACTTATTATTAGCTACATATGTTGAGTTTTTTTTTATCAATTCGAAAATCAAATTAAGTTCATTTCTGTTATCTGTAAAAATAAAATTGACATTTTGAGTCTACGACCATATTTTCCATAAGCGACCGTGTTCGAATCACATGTTTATAACTACTAAATTATTAAGTGAAAATTCGAAAATAATTTAACTATTATTCGTATTATTAGGTTATTATTTAACTGAATAAATTGTTGAATCAATAATTCAATCAATTGAATTGTTGAATTGTAAATCAACCAACCAATTGTTGAATCAATAATTCAACAAAATTATTATTATTATTCAACAATTATTTAAGTATTATTCTATCAAGAAGTATTTCCCAGATTTGTATAAATATTGACGATTTTTCGATGTCTTTCCAGTAATACCTCAATAGACTACTGATTTTTACTTGATCCAATACCTGGCTGGATTTGTTAAATAGGGTTGAAGTTTGCATCTTGGAAGGCAAAAATTTAATTCCTTTTTAAATTTTTAAATTTTCATTATTATTCAAAACAATATATTGCAGATTTATCGTAAATCGCTAATTATGGATCCTGAAGAAACATGGCATGATTTTCCAAAACTGAAATCTGCTGGAGTAAATTTGGTTTGAATTTTTTCCTTGCATTCCAACGTTGCAAACTTCAATTCTATTTTTCTAATTGCGTTTCGATTGATTTGGAAATTGATTTTTCCATTTATGTAGATACCTTGCAACAACGCACTTCGAACCAACTTACGCAAGATCAGCGTTTCCGTGCTTCGACGAGCCACACTTCAAGGCAAAATTCAAAGTCTCAATATTCAGGGACAGATTTCATATAGCCCTCTGCAATATGCCTATCATGAATACCGAGGACGCCGGTTTTTATATGGGAACGGGACTCGTAAGTATTTGTTGACCAAATAAATTATGTTTTTTTAATTCATTCAGTCAAATCGATATTTCTATAGCAATCTGACGTTTATACGGTTATCATGATAAATTATAATAATTAAAATTGAATATGAAATCAAGTTCTATAAATTCAGAGTTCCAATATGGCGGCTGCAATTCGATCAAATGTTTCGATTCTAACGAAAATTTATAAAATATAAAACATTCTATGATTTTTTAGGTCCCTGGATTCAAATAAAAAACCATATTTTCAAAAACGGAAACGATTAACCGAATATAGTAGATCCAATAAATTTCTTTTCTGGTTAGAATTATCACATACATCTCATTTTCGCAACAGGAAAGGAAGTTCAAAAATACACTTGAAAAACAAAATTTTTTTTCATTCGTGGCAAAAGTTATTTATTGCTTATACAAATTTGTCTTAATTGATTGCATTCTTTTCGAATTACTGCTTAAACTAAACTGGATGAATAATATTAACAAAAATATTTACGACATTTACAATTATAGTATTAAAAAAAATAGCAATAACAATTTTATATTTACAATGTTAAATTCTTTTTTAATATCGTCAATATAGAATTCTGATAAAAATGTTTTGTACCTTTTAATTGCAATTATAATTTGTATTGATATTTACCATTCGAAAGTTACAATTACAAAAATGTAAAATATCCAGGTTCTATTTACAAAATTTGAAAAATGTTAATAAAAAAAACGCATTCTCAATAATATCGATGTTGATCGGAGTCGTTTTGGAACCTGGTATATATCAGCCTAATGTAGTACGATACATCGGTTTTTCAGCTTCGTGACGACTTCCAAGAGTCCGTCGAGATGTCAACCTATCTCGTTGCTTTCGTTGTTTGCGATTTCAAAAGAGTATCCGAATTGACGAGCAGAAATGTATCCGTCAGCGTGTACGCTGCCGAGTCGATGCTTCCACAAGCCAAATTCGCGGTCACCACTGCAGCTCGTATGATGGATTATTTCGAGTCGTTCTTCGGTGTTCATTATCCACTGCCGAAACAAGGTAGGCATGCCTCATCCATCGCTGTACCAATTCAAATTATGCAAACGTAAATCACTATCGGTCGTAGCTTTTTACTGAACAAATTAGCCAGTTGTAATGAACATCTGTACTCAAAATCGTTTAGTAGAATTTAGTAGAATTTAGTAGAATTTATTGACAGGACCATTATAATACAATTGTATCAGCAAAGTCATGATACAAATGCCAATTAGATATGATTATGTCTTTCCCCACGAAAGAAAGTTACTATTCATTTTTGCAATAATCAAAAATGGTAGATTTCTTTAATTCAATTATTTGATTACATGTAATTGGTTCATGCTAATTATTCTTCATATTTGTAGATGTAGTAAAAAGAAATCCATGATTTTTTTCAATAGATAGCTAAAGTATTTCGCATTGTACAAGTCCGATCGGGTTACAGACAAGATTTCGTACTAAACAAACTTTTGCGACAGTTTTGTAATTGGTTAACTCAGTTTATAACTGGTTGACTACAGAAAATAATGGATTTCTTTTTACTACACCTTTTTACTGCACATATTAAAATAATATGAAATATTGGTTTAACATTTTTATTCTAACGTTTAAAATAATAGGTAATATTATTTGAACCAAGCAACAATCAATTAAATAATTAACTGAATAGAATTAATTTCACGTATCTTTTTTGCAAAAGATGGGTCATAAGTATTAGTTGCAGTGATATATGGTGCTTCCTTTGGCGGGGCCAATGAATATATTGAAAATGTAATTAATGAATTAAAAAATATAAAAATTATTAAAAAATTTAAACAAAAAAATAAAAAGTATAAAAAATAGAAAGAAGAAGAATACTTTGAAAAAATAAAAATAAAACATTTCAATAATTAATATTGAAATATTGAAAAATTTTCTTTTGAAATATTTGGACGAAACGTTTAATCACAAGACCAAATACTTGCTTACGAGAAAATTGAATGTTGATCCGCACGTATGAAATTTCGAAATACGTGCACAGATCTCATAGCAATTCCGGATTTCGCGGCGGGTGCTATGGAAAACTGGGGTCTTATAACGTACAGAGAAACGTCGATACTTTACGACCCTCGAGAAACGTCGACGGGGGCTCACGAGTGGGTGGCGGTCGTCATAGCTCACGAATTGGCTCACCAATGGTTCGGCAATTTGGTAACGATGAAGTGGTGGAACGATATCTGGTTGAACGAAGGGGCAGCGAGCTTTTTCGAGTACAAAGGCGTCAACAATATATCACCCGAGTGGAGCATGATGGATCAATTTGTATTGGACAAAACGCAACCAGGCTTGGTACTCGATGCTCTCGCCACGAGTCATCCGATTAGCGTGCCTGTCAAAAATCCAGCCGAGATCGAGGCCATCTTCGATACCATCAGTTACAGCAAAGGTGCCTCGATTCTCTATATGCTCGAAGGTTTCCTTTGCGAGGACATTTTCAAAAAAGGCCTCAACGATTACCTTAATGTACACGCTTATGGAAATGCCGATACGAATGATCTTTGGACCGTTTTCACCAAGCGTACCAATAATACTTTCGATATCAAGGTGAGTTACCGATATCACATCGTAAAAGGTCACTTTTTCAATATAAGGTTCAGACTGCTGATTTTTATTTTTCGAAATATTTTTTTTTATCCTTGGATATTCTTTGAAATTGTTGATTTGATTAAATTATTTGAATTTATTCTTTTGCATTTATATCTGACAATTTTTCACGAACACCGAACATTTCAAAAAATGGTAAATAGATGCCCGAAATTTTTTGTTTTTTTAATTTTTGGGACTAGTATATTAATATACTAATATATATACTTAGTTATACCAATATACTAATATACCAATGTACCAGTCCCAAAAATTAAAGAAACTCAAAATTTCGGCCACCAATTTACTGTTTTTTAAAATGTTCTGTTTTTGTGAAAAATTGTCAGATATAAATGGAAACGAATAAATGAAAAAAAAATTTCATCAAATAGACAGTAGTATATAAGTAAATATAAAATGACAGTTTTCGATTTAACATTCGGGTTTCAGGCAATAATGGACACGTGGACACACCAAACGGGTTTTCCTCTGATAACTATAAGTCGCGAGGGTAACGTAATAACGGCAAGTCAAAAAAGATTTTTAATATCACCTCAGGATAATGAGACAGAGGCTAAACAGCCAAAATCAGCATTCAATTATAAATGGTACGTACCGCTGAGTTACTACACAGACAAAGAGCCAAAAAAGCTTCACAATGTTTGGATGAACATGACCGACGTTACGTTCGAGATATCGGAAAACGTCGATTACATAAAGTGCAACATAAATCAATCGGGATTTTATCGGGTGGCTTATCCCGACGATATGTGGAACGTTATAATCGAGACCTTGATGAAAAATCATACGAGGTTCAGTCCAGTCGATCGTGCTAATCTAATCGACGATGCGTTCACCCTCTGCGAAGCTGGAGAGCTCAACGCCACTATACCCTTCAATTTATCACTCTATCTTCTGAACGAGAGAGATTACGTTCCCTGGGCAACAGCCCTTGGATATCTCCACTCTTGGAGGGAAAAACTAAACGCTAGCTCAGGATACAAGAGATATCTTGCTTATCTGAAGAAACTTTTGGGTCCTGTCACCAAATACGTTGGCTGGAACGACGAAGGATCACATTTGAAAAAGTACGTTTTCACTTTTGTGTCAATAATTGCAAGCTGATTCATTAGTGGTTTATACTAACGAGACGAATCTGAAACTCGAATCAGAGTTATTTAAAAAAATTGTTTTAAGCAGTTGAATTAATTGGAAAATCGTTTGGACAATTATTTGTATGGGTATAAAAGTGCTTACCAATTTTTATGTAAAAATATTAATAATCGAAGCTGTTGTGAAAAATTCCATGAACGAATTTTGGAAATGGGAAGCTGAAAGTGGAATCTGAACACTCCGAATTCAAACGAACTCAACCACGAGTGAACCCAAACAAACTTGAAAAAACGACACCACTTGATGTAAAAAATTGCTTTTTTTCTTATTGAAATATGGAATTTTTTTCTTATTAAAGTATGTAATATTAGCTACGACTTTTACCATACTTTTTTCGTCTTTAGGTTCTCGATTGTTAAAAACACGTTTTTCGATTTTTTTCGTCTATTTTTTTGGGAAAAATAACGTTATAATTTTGAATAACTAACGAGAAAAAATAAACTAAAAAAGAAAAAATGAATTTTCATTCCACAGGTTGCTGAGAATAACTATCTTGCAAGCAGCGGTAGAACTGAAATTGGACGAGGTAATAAAGCCGGCGAAAAATCTTTTCGAGG
This sequence comes from Ophioninae sp. B BG-2022a, assembly GCA_030522765.1. NCBI lineage: Eukaryota > Metazoa > Arthropoda > Insecta > Hymenoptera > Ichneumonidae > Ophioninae sp. B BG-2022a. The sequence goes on from JAPYZJ010000282.1 coordinate 80,808, forward strand.
ACTGGATGGTGAGAGGAAAACGAATCGCACCTAACATACGAGACGTCGTTTATGCCGCAGGTGAGCCATCCCTCTGGTAATGATTTTTTTAGTAGATCGCCTCATTTTACAAATGTGACTATTCGAAAATGTGAATTTCTTGTTTCACGATAAAATCAATTAAAGATTTAATTTAAATCGATCTATGAAACTTATAGAAAATTTAATTTCATCGATAAATGAAATTAATTAAAGATTTAATTTTATCGATCGGTGATATTGATTGAAGATTTAATTTCATCGATTCATGAAATGAATTGAAGATTTAATTTCATTGATCGATAAAATTAATTGAAGATTTAATTTGATGAAATTAATTGAAAATTTGATTTCATCCATCGATGATTTTAATTGAAGATTTAATTTCATCGATCCACGAAATTAACTAAAGATTTAATTTAATCGATCTATGGAATTAATTGAAAATTTAATTTCATAGATCGATTAAATGAATTGAAGATTCAATGTCATAGATCCATGAAATTAATTGAAGATTTAATTTGGTCGATCTGTGAAATTAATTGAAAATTTAATTTCATCGGTCCATGAAATGAATTGAAGATTTAATGTCATCGATCCACGAAATTAACTAAAGATTCAATTTATTCGATCTATGAAATGAATTGAAGATTTAATTTAATCGATCTATGAAATGAATTGAAGATTTAATTTAATCGATCCATGAAATTAATTGAAGATTTAATTTTATCGATACAGTTTTTGTTGGACCAAAAATTATTGTTGTTGATTTTTTAATTGGAGATAAATCGTAATCTCAGGTGTACAGTTCGGTGGCGAGATCGAGTGGCATCACTGTTGGGAGACGTATCGAAAAACTCAGATTCCAAGCGAGAAGAGAATAATGCTGCAGGCTTTGGGGGCAACGACGGATCGTTGGTTACTCCAGCGTTATCTTCTCCGCTCCCTGGAGCCCGAAGACGTCAAATCTCAAGACGTCGAAACGGTTATATCGTCAGTCGCGCGCAACAGCGAGGGAAAGTTTCTCGCGTGGAGGCACATGAAAGCCTACTGGTCCCGTATTCACACAATTTTTGGTACTGGATCCCCAACGTTTGGCAACCTCATATCCGCCGTAATTTCCGATTTTTCTACGGAATACGATTATCGGGAGGTAAGTACGAAAATATTTTATAAAAATATGGATAAAACAATATTTTATCGATTTTTAACCGAAACCGTTGACCCAAACACCCTCTTTTTTAATGTTGAAAATAATTCATTTTTCGTTGCAACCCTTTTAAGTTCCACAATATCATTCCCTTTCGTATTTCATTGACGAAAAATGTGATCAAAGCTACCCTAAGGCTAAAATAAAAAATCATAATATTTAAATTACGATAATAAAAATTTATTTAATCATTTAACAAATTTAAAGTTTAATTTTAATCACAAACACGTAATTGTTATCGTAAGATTATAATCGCGATTAAATATTTAAGTATTTATCCGTAAATTATTAAAATATTTATTATTTCTAAAACCTGCAGTCTAGAAAATAATTAATATAAATTATTTTCATAAATTACTTAATAAATACTAAATATAAGAATAAACATTAAATTATTATGAACACTTATTCCAATGAATAAATTACTAAATACAATTTAGGTAATTTAGAAAAAAAAAAAACATATCCTGTTGCAGGTGACAGAATTTTTCAAAAACATAGATGTTGGCAGTGCTCAACGTGCCCTCGAGCAGAGTCTCGAAACGATAAGATTCAACATACGTTGGATCGAACAAAATGTGGAAACGATCGATCGATGGTTGATCGATTATCTCAAGGATCGTGCGAGATAAGCTTCGCAAATGTTTATATTACTTTCGTTATTTTTCACTTTTCGACACAAAAAAAAAAAACGAGTTACCGAGCTTTAACAATCATATGTAAATTTACGATATATAATAGGATGGGTCCGGAGTCGCGCAGGGTGGCACTCCTGAACCCTCCCCCCTTTCCCCCAACCACCCTCTGCTGCCCATCCATGAAATATCGAAAAATCGATACTTCGCCGAATCGATTGATCGCCGTTCGATAAATTCAGAAAGTAACGTGTCACCGATTAATCTGGAGTGATTTTTTCAAAATGTCCGTGACGACTCGAAATCCTGACATTTTTTCCAAAAAGTTAAGGATTATATTTGCAATTTCGTCTTGTGGAGGAGTTTCAAGAATTTGGGGGTAGCAGAAAAACAGGCGTATAATTGAATGAAAAAAAAAAAGAGGAAGAGAGAAAGAAAAAAATTCCGTCGAATCGTCGTAACGAAATTTTAATCGTGAATTTCAAAGAGGTCTGGGCTAAAGCTTCGAGGAGCCTGCATGTGTGATGTACAATAAAACGGCGAATCCCGGAAACGCGACTATGTCGATTATCGATCGTAACGATCGAAAGGTTACCGAGGCTTGGAGTTGCAGTTTTCATCGATTGCTATGCAACGAATCTTCTGTTTTTTTTTTTTTTTACTTTATTTCCTGAATTTTTTCAAATTATCGAAAATCACGTTTCGTAAATTCGTCGCGAGTCGCCAAATCCTAAAAACGTTTAACTGCGACTTTTATGACAAAGGATTGTTGAAAAAATAAATTTTGGAAAATCGAACAACAACAAAAAAAAAAAACCATCATTCTCGTTGCATCGGAACGATACGAGCTTCAACGTCGCAACCTCGGGACAAAGGAGAGTGCGAGTTAACCATTTCGTACCTTTTAAGTAGCATATCAGAAAAAAATTTGGAGGAGCGAGAGAGACAGGAATTTCAAGGTCATTTCAAGGGAGGAAAAATTGAAAAATGGAGGAAAAAAGGGAAAATACACGGGAGAGGAGGATCGGTGAAAATGAAAGATCGACACGTAAATCGGGAGAACGCGATCACGATCGTTAACAGAGATCGTTTACGTGCGTTCAATCATCCGTAAATAATAATAATAATAATAATAATAATAACGATAAAATAAATAAATACGATAATAGTACCGTTAATAATAACAATAATATTAATGATAACGATATTGATAATAGTAATAATCACAAAAAATAATAGTTATAAATGATAACAGTAATAACGGTATATTCCCCGAGCCAAAAGGACGAGATCAAGATATTTAAGAGCGAATTCTATTATAATGGGCACGACATATGAGAACTAATCGCAACAGAATCTCAACGGAATTTTACGAGATTTTTTAGGTGTCGTGTGTGCCATGTGTTCATATTGCTGAAATAAACAAACGAAAAAAAAAAAAATGGATAAAACGCCGAAACGAAAAAAAAAAAAAAATTAACGGACTGCAGAAGAAAACGTACCGCGGCTGTGGACGCGCGGGTTACGTCCACGCACGCGTGTTTCTTCCCAAACGGTATTCTTCTTTATTCATTTTCGGTTTTCGATTTTTGTTTTTAATTTATTTTTCTTGCAAACTAAAGGTATAGGTCGTAATAGAAAATTCGATATTTTACTACAAAATGAGAAAAAGAACAGACGCAAGAGAGAGAGAGGGAGAGAGAGAGAGAGATGGTGAACCCTCGTGAGTTTATAGTCGAAATAACATCGCGACGTATTTGTATGAGCGCCTGGATACGCCTAATTAATCGTATACTAAAAACCGACAAAAAAAAGAAAAACGACAAGAAAATGACTAAATGTCGATATTAATTATACATTAATACCTACACACTGTATATACATATAAATGTATATAAGAATGTTTGTGTGTACGTGTATATATATATATGTGTGTGTGTGTGTGTATGTATACACTGAGTGTTCTGAAAATCGACCATAATACTGCGTTTGACAGGCCAGCTCATAGTTATCCAGAATTACCAAATATGACTTCATTAGACACTTTTCCAAATGTTCTTTTTTTAAATTTATGAAAAATGCTATCTTAACGCATAAAAAGATCGACATAATCTCTCGCACTTTCAAATTCCGTTTTTCACAAATATTTCAATTTTTTCGTTAAAACGACCATGAAAAATTATAGAATTCATAGACGTACAGTTTAATAGTTTTATTTAACGTTGAAAAAGTTGTAGCTTTCGAATATCTTGTTCAAAAAATTTCAGCTATTTTCTCTCGCACTCATGTGTTACTTAGCACATCTTTTTTTACACTATAAACATAGTGATTTTCATGAGTTTCAAAAATTGGGAATATTTTGACAAATTTGTCGTTTTTATTTTTTTTTTTTTGTAATGAGCTGTTCTTTACGAACCTGCAATATTGTCGTTCGTTTTTCGGACACCCTGTATATATATATATATTTATATATATACAGGGTTACTGGTAACTCGACGTATTCCTTGCAGGACGTCATAATAGGATGTAAATGCAACAAATTAAGCTATCAAATATTCTATCGAAATTCAGTAGTTTTTGAGTTCTTAAGATTTTTAGATTTTTTATGAAAAATCCCAGATTACATGATTTGAAACCAATTTAAAAATTATCTACGGAGCGACTGTACTGAAATTTCTGTTATTATCATAGTTGATGACGTAGCAGATCTTTGCTAGTAATTAAAAGTCCAAAAAGCCTAAAACCTTGGCAAATATCACTAATCAAACACTTATTTTTTCGTAATTTTTGCCATTACTTCAACAAGTGTGTAGTATTTTTTTTTGCACTAGACAACATTTTTGATTAAGTAATGACAACAAATTTAAAAAAATTAAATGTTTGATTAGTGATATTTGCCAAAGTTTTAGGCTTTTTGGATTTTTAATTACTAGCAAAGATCTGCTACGTCATCAACTATGATAATAACAGAAATTTCAGTACAGTCGCTCCGTAAATAATTTTCAGATTGGTTTCAAATCATGTAATCTGGGATTTTTCATAAAAAATCTAAAAATCTTAAGAACTCAAAAACTACTGAATTTCGGTAGAACATTTGATGGCTTAATTTGTTGTATTTACATCCTACTATGACGTCCTGCAAGGAATACGTCGAGTTACCAATAACCCTGTATATATATAATTTATTATACGATAAATCCTGCCCGTTTTCGTACTGATGCTCGCCGCAACAACTTAAGGGGGAGCTTTTCGCTCCGTTTGTACTTGTTGGGAAAAAATGAAAAGTTGCCTCAGGTATCCCAAACCAACGATTTACACGATTTTTTCAATATCTCGATAAAGATGTTGAAAATTTTCGGTAAAGTGAGTTGCGATTCGAAACGAGGGTTCGAAACACAAAATTTATATTTGTGAGACATCGAGGATGCATATATTGGAATACATTTGTAGACAATCAGAAATTTCGAAAAAAATCGTTCGCTTGGGATTCTGGACACTTTTTATTGGAAAGTTGGGACACTTTATGGCCGAACTTTATAAGCGTGCCTCCTCCCTGCCACCTCGTAGCCCATGCATCCCTGAAGCTATACATTGAAGACCCAAACGAGTTGGGATTGAAATCACACACGTTGAAGCATCATGCACAGATCTCGTTTTTCGAAATTCCCGGATCTTTGATTTCGAGTTAAAAAAAGGAATTTAAAAGTTCAAGGGGATGCTCAATAAATGTCACTTTTTCGAGACGTACAAATCAAAGGTTCTCAAAGTTTGTTTATTTAATTATTAAATATTGATGATTATTACGAATATTACTCTTTGAGAATGAGTATGGTATTAGACGTAATAATTAAATTATTCTTAATTCATATTTAATTAATATTATTTGATTTAAAAAAATTCGTAATATTTTATTACAATATTATATATAATTTTTGTTATCGTTTATATTATGAAAATGAAATATCAGTCTATATAATATAAAATTATGATGTCAAATTATAAAGTTATTTATATTTGATAATTTCATTACAATAATATGCTTAATTTTTATTATAATATTCATTCTTCATTAAAAATCTTAAATAAGAATAATTTATTAATCTATTTAATATTAATAAATTTCATTTCAATTCGGTACTTTGTATTTTTTTGGCATTTATCATCACGTGATCTTATTCGAGTGTCACTGTGCAGGATAAAATATTCAAAATTAAAAATGTCTACATTCAAATTTGAGCGGAATTCCAAATTGGATCTGTCATCCAAGAATATCGATTGCCAATCGTATTTTCGATCCCCAAATCCCCGTTCGCAGTTTCAGGGCTGTAAGGTCTTGAAAATAAAAAAAAGAGAGAAAGAAATACAGAATTTTAACCACCGTCCACCTGTCAAGCGAGTGGATGCTTGTTCAAGAATACGAACAATGCTTCAAAAATCCATGAGCTAACAAACCAAGCGAATGAAGAAAAAAAAGATAAAAAACCATGAAAATCAATGTTCGATGAAGATGTCGCGCGATGTTTTTTCCCTACTTTAGTACGCGCGACATTTTTCAAATACTTATATCCGTCGATCTCCCCTCGAAATCATTACGTACTCGTTTTTTTTTTTTTTTTTTTTTTTTTTTTTTTTTTTTTTTTTTTTTTTTTTTTTTT